>CAKNXH010002236.1:641599-656050 GCA_932178445.1 Andricus quercusramuli | reverse complement strand
ACTCTTTCACTGCGTGTAGATCGAAAATCACAAAGTGGGCCCAAAATGTGTGGAACGTTCTATACTAGATGGATTTTATTGAAAATTGGTACTAAAGGGTGATTTGGGTCGCTAAATACGAATTTAAGGTTGAAATTCAGAATTTCAAAATTGGTGATCCAATATGGCGACCGTAATTTTTAAAAAATCCAATGAGTTGATGGATTTGAATGAAAATTGGTATTAGGGAGTTGTTTGGGTGGCTACATATAAATTCAAGGTTAAAATTCGAATTTTCAAAATTCCTGATCCAATAAGGCAACCAAAAATTTTGAAAAATCTAATGAGTTTGCGTCCTCTTGGATGAAAATTGGTACCAGGGCGTTATTTAGGCATTTAGGGCACTGCATACAAATTCAAGGTAAAAATTCGAAATGGCTGATTCGATCTGGCGATCAAACCTTTTGAAAAATCCTATACGTTGGCGGATATAGATAATAATTGGTACTAGAAGGTTATTTGGGTCGCTGAATAAGAAATCGAGGTCCAAAGTTGAACACAGTAAAAACTAGGCATTCATTTTTATCTGAGATCCTTTTTTGGGCGTTCTAATATGATCTCATAAACAGTCTTATTTTAGTACCAGTTTCTGTCTTGTTTAGTTTGCTAACTTCAGATTGATAAATGATCCGTCGCGAACTTCAGCCCTATGGGTTACTTTGGTTTCTAAACTTGACAGATTAGAATGTGTTTTATCAGATTTAGTTATTGACAGATGATCCTCATTTCGAGCCTATTTCAATCCACGAATCGACCTTATTTTATTAGATTGGCGGATCAAACTGAAGTGGAATTGTTTTGTTGCGTGAACTGTTTTAATACCGAATTAAGTTCTAAATCAAATCCTAGTTTTTACAGTGAAATTTCTAAAAGGCTGATCCAATATGGTAATGATGAAAATTGGTAGTGGGGGTGTTGACTTAACGTTAGTTCCCTATGACACTAGCTAATGGATTTTTGAATGTGGACATCAGATTTGTTTCCAGTACACCGAAAAAATGCATTCATTGGATTTTTCCAAATTTTTGTTCGCTCTATCGGATCAGCAATTCTGAATTTTCGACTTCTTATACCAGATTCGGATTCAGAGACCCAGAAAACCATTGTGTATCAAGTTTCATGATGATCGAAACAGTATAAATCTATTCATTTCACATGATGCATATTGCGTCAAACGCACTCTTGGCCATTTTTTTACGCAATATGCGCCATACACTGGCAACGGCTTAAATCTACTGAAATGTTTGCAATCTGTTAAAATCTGTTGTAATTCATTGCAATTTGTGAAATTCCTCAAAATCTTGAAAATAATTAGAGCACCTATGAATCTTGATTTCCTGTTCTTAAATTGTTGAAATCCGTATAAATCCCTTGAATTGAAATTTAATTTATTCCGTAAAGTATAAATCATTTGAAATCCCTTGAATATAAATTGAATTAAACTTATTCATTAAAATTAGCTAGAAAAAAACGTTAAGATCCCTAAAAATCTTTTGAAATCCCTTGAAATCTTTGGAGATCAAATAAAATCCTTTGAATCTTGTGAAATTCCTTAAAATGCCTTAAGACTCCGTGAAATCTAAGAGCAGTCGTTTAAAATCCAGCGAAAAATTCAATGAAATTTCATTTATTTCCCAAAGTTCTCTAGAAATCCCTTGATATTTTTTATATCTCTTAAAAGTTGTTACAGTTCATTAAAATCCCTTGCAATCTTTGGAGATCTTAAAAATCCATTTAGAAAAGTATTAATCATTTTAAAGCCCTTGAATATAATTTGAATTAAACTTATTCGTTAAAGTTCACTTTAAAAAATCGTTAAAATCCCTAGAGATGTTTGAAGTCCCTTGGAATCCTTGGAAATTTAGTAAAATCCTTGAATCTCGTGAAATTCCTTGAAATACCTTCAAACCCTATAAAATACCTTAAAATTCCTTTGAAATCTTTGGAATCGCTAGAAATCCCTCGAACTTTCATTTCATTTATTTTCCAAAGTTCACCAGAAATGCCTTGAAATGTGTTGAAATTCCTTGAAATCCGATGAAATATTTTTAATCTCTTGAAAACCGATGATATCTTATAAAACTAGTTGAAATATTTAGAAATCCTATAAAATAATTTTAAATGCCTCAAAATCCGCCAAATTTCTTCGAAATTCGTTAGAATCTTTTGGAACTCCTCAAAACCTCCTGATGTTTTAAAATCGTTGTAATCCCGTGACACTGTTATGAAATCTGACGAAATTGCTTTAAATCCATGTAAATTCTCTAAAATTCGAAATAAATTAAATATATTCAATAAAGTTCTATAAAAAGAGTTCAAATAACTATAAATCTTTGAAATTCTTTAATCTTGTCAAATTTCTTAGAATTTCTAAAAATCCCTAGATTCGCTAGGAGTCCTTTCAAATTTAATTTAATTCATTTTTCAAAGTTCACTAGAAATATTTTGAAATCTTGGGAAATCCTACAAAATTCTTTGGAATCCCATGAAATTTTTTAAATCTTTGGAATCCTTCCAAATCCGGGAAATGTTTGGGAATGGCGTGAAATCCGAGGAAATACTTTTAATTTCTCGAAACCCGATGAAATCTTTTAAAATTAGTTGAAATATTTAAAAATCCTTTTAAAAGTCTTAAAATCAATGGAACTCTCTCGAAATATATGTTGGAATCTTTTGAAATCACTTAAAACCTGCTGATATAGTTGGAAATATTTAAAATCCTTTAAACTCCCTTGAAATGTTTCGAGAAATTGCTTGAAAATCCATTAAATCTTTTTAACTAAGTTGAAATACTTGGAAACCCCTTAAAATCTGTTTAAAACCTTTAAAATCGGTGGAAGTCCCTCGAAAATTGTTGAAATCCTTTGGATTCCCTGAAAACCTTCTTATATCTTTGGAAATCTTTAAAATGTGAAATGTTTGCAAAATCTGACAAAATCGCTTAAAATCCATGAAAATTCTTCAGAATTTCTTGAAATTTCTCAAAATTTGTCAACATCCTACGTTAAATAAATAAATAAATCACTCTTTTGTACTTTCTCGACTATTTCCGTTAACTCTTTCAATATTTTACAACATTATTTCCATATTGATTTTCTTATAATGATTTTCTATACTGATTTTTCTAGAATCGCGAAAAAAATTAAGAATATATTTATAGGGGAATCATTATATAGAGTTATAGACCTATAATATTTTTCCGTCAGGGGGGATTACAAGGTATTGTAACAGATTGCATGGGATTGCAAATAATTGCATGGGATTACATAAGATTGCAAAGAGAGCGTAGCGTGTACCAGATTGCAGGAGTAATTAACCCCTCGGTAACATCTTTTTTTCGATTCTCCAAATGAAAACTTTTAATTCTGTAGGTTTAAATTTTAATTTGAAGACATAAGAATGACAATTTGGAAACCTTATTTCAAGCCTGCCAATTAATTCTTTTTTTTTATACCTTTGAGGTTCTTTCCTGCAACTGCTGCAATCGAAAATAACTTAAAATTATTGAATTTAAAATTGAAAGAACAATTCCATTTCAACTCAGGCAAAATATCAAGAAAAGTCTAGGATTTAGTCTAGGTCTTGGTTTCAGAACGATTTGGTATTTGAATACATAATTCTATGTTGAAAATAAAGGAACTCGTATTTCACAGTTCAATCAACAAAATTTTTTGGATTTCTTTTTTTTTACAGCAAGTTTTTCAAAATGAAATATATTCCAAATCATCGTAGGTATTCGGGATTTTGTTATTAGACGTACACGTTTTTGTTCATTAAATTGTTCCAAAACAACAGATTACAATTTTTGAAAAATGACAAACTGGCGGCGGTTTTTTCTAAATTTCCTGAAAGTGGATTTTTTGTTTATTTGTTGGAGAAATAGCTGCCAAAATTGACTACATTTCTCAAGAGTTTCGTTCTGGGAAAAACACTGCTCCACATTGAAAAAAAAACTTGTTTTTGAAAAAATCGTAATTTTGAATTTTTTTCGGAAACGAGGAAAGGTACGAAAAAATGTTCCAATCAAAGTTAAAACATCTAGATAAGTTTTGAAACAAATACCTCTTTTGGTTGCGATAGTTTGCATTGTTTACGAGAAAAAAAATGTCAAACAAAATCCCCGGCCGTGTTTTCACTGTTTTCACAAGAACGAAACTCACGAAAGTGAGAAAAAAAAATGTGTTTGAAGTGGGATTTTTGAGGAAGTCCACTTTCAAGGATTTTAACCCGTAGTGGTCACACCTCGTAAAAATAACGTAGTGGTCACACTGGGTCCAATGGACCCCACGCAGAGAAACAGTTGCCATTTCCGTTCTTTTTTATGTATGGACTCAAACCTTGAACTGGGATTTAGTATAAGACTTCCTCTTCATAATCCAATAATTTTTTCTTTTCCAAATTTTGTTATGCTGAAAAACGCGAGAAAATTTTTTTTCGAGAAATTTGACTTTTTCCGCAAAAATATTCAACGAAATTTCAATTTTTGAGATAGAGCAGAAACGCTTCCTGCGTTTCACTCTTAAAATAGTATAGTTTGAAGAAAAAAATAATATTATAACAAGCTTTGAAAAAAGTGTATTTATTTTACACTTTGAAGTTATCAATTTCATCAATATCAAGCCTGGGGTCCACTAGACCCAGTGTACCACTACGGGTTAAAAAAACAGCTGCCATTTTGTCATTTTTCAAATTTGTCAATTTTTTTAGAATCAATTGAAAAAGCAAGTAAATACTGCGTATACTGAAAAAACTTTCGGTCAGTTTAAAAAAATTCGCAGATAATATTAGAATGATTGTAACAATTAAAAAAAAGTTATAATAAACTGTGAAATACGTGTTCCCTTATTTTCAACATAGAATGATATATCTAAATACCATATCATTGAAACATCCTCAGCCAAAACTCTCTGCCTAATTTTGAATGGAATGGATCTAAATTTCAATAAAGAATCTAAGAGTAAATAAGTTTTCATTAAAAGCATTCAAAATTGTATAATTAAAAAATTAATAAACCCTTTAACAGGATTACATGATTACATGCATTGATAAATTGAACAATTGTAAATTATAATAGCGTTGAAACCTTCAAGATTCAACACATTTGTTTTTTAAATTGCAATAATATTTAAATGTTTCCCAACTTAATAATTTCAAAATTAAATATTAGAAAATTGTAAAAATTTAAGTGTAAAACCTTAAAATAATTGAGCAATTTTTTTGTGTTTAAAGCCTTCAATATACTGAAACTTTTGAAATCAAGCCTTTGCATTATTAATTCCAGATGATTTCTGATTAAAAATATGAAAATAGTACAATTTCAAATTGAAAGTCTTCATGATTGATAATTTCAAGCACTAAACGTTAAAAACTGTGAAGAACGTCAGATTAAAAAATTGATAAATCGGATAATTTAGAATTAATTGAATAGCTCTTAAATTGGAAAAATATTGAGTCTTCAAAATTATAACATTTATTTAAATTGAAAGCTTTAATATTTATATTGACAGTGATCTAAAAACGGAATAATGCGCAATTGGGAGACATATTTATTCACCTTATAAACACTAAATATACAATAATAAAAGAACCAACAATTTTAATTGGTTTACTTTTACGATTTTTGGTATAATGTTTTCCTTTCGCACTAACTAGACTCCGCCCGAAAAAAAGTTGAAAATTGTAGAAATGCCGCACATTTTCCTAGTTAGTGCGATAGACACTTCTTTACATAATCTCTGTGAATTTGAAGCAATTCGAAGCACCCGTTCAGTAGTTATCGTGCGGCTATTGGCGTTAAAAAAAACGAAATACGAGAAAAAGTGGTTGAAAGTTTCGCGTAGTTTAAAATGCCATCACTCGTTGAAATTTAAATTCATCTGTATTTTCCATAATTTTAAAATGGTACTTGGCTTGACAAACATGTAAGGGATTGTGTAATAATAAAATGCAAAATATATAGGGGAGAGTGCCCTTGGTTGGGACGTTTTTTGTTTTTTGCTCATAAGAATAATAAATATATGAATATAATTAATTTTGTATGCTTATACATAAGAGTGATGCTTAACTATAACTTAGAAACAGATAACATGAAATATGAAAACAAATTGTTGATTTGAGAATAATTTGTTTAAATCGATGAAAACGTCCCAACCAAGGGCACTCGGTCTTTGGTTGGGACACGTCGGTCCTTGGTTGGGACACTTAAAAAAAATGTGTATTTATGAATGAGTGATTAAACTAAAGTGATACAATATTTAGAAAGAAGTAATAAATATAGGAAATGTATAAGGGAAACAAGATATGTCATGTAAAAGATTTTTCTGTAAATGCAGCAATATATTACAGCTGTGTAAAATTGGTCAGTTTCATAAAGTTTATATTGAACAAATAAAACAGTTCTTGATATAACTGACATTATTCACTCTGAAATATAGAGAATGATATTAACTAGAAGTATTATATATGTATACATATATATTTATTTATTTATTAATTTAAAAAAAATTTGAACAATAAAATATATGAAACTTTGAAATTGGACTTTTTGTCCATCTAGAACATGTTAACAAATCTTCAAAATGTCGGATAATCGAAAACAATTATTTTTAAGTGGAAATCACATAATTCCATGAACAATTATTACTCGATTCACTTATTTATAGATATAGCATTCGTAATAGTATGTTTTATAGGTTATACATTGAAAGAAAAACGACTTCTGCCAAGTTAACTTAATATTCTTATGTGAAATTTTTATAATCATTATTTTATGAAGTTGAACAGCTTGCCTCAATGTTGTTCTCAATAAACAATCGCTATTTACAACATCGACGCTATTTACCAGCGTTTTTCTTCTACTGTTATCGAAAGCGAAAACAAAATCAAATGTAATGAGCATGCGCGAAGTGTCCCAACCAAGGAACATGCAGGTGTCCCAACCAAGGAATATTCCGTGCGCATAGAAAATAATTTTTTACACATAGTTAGTGTTAGTATTTGTGAAAAACATGAATGGTTATATAAAACTAATTAAATTCCCTACAAGCAGATATTTTTTATTTTGCAAAAATATTTTGATAAGATAATAAAAATTCACTGGAAAAATACCCTAACATTTTACTTTTGATAGCTGCGAGTGATTTTCGTTCATATCTAGGGGTAAGCTAAAGAAAAATAATTTTCACTTTAGCCATTCATGCCTTATAATAAATGAAAACTGAAATAATTTTTTCAGATTTTTAATGCTTAATCTATAACATTTATCCCCGCTGTCCCAACCAAGGACCGTCCCAACCAAGGGCACTCTCCCCTACCTAAACTTTTACGTATGCATATGGCACGTACCTCCTTAAACTTTGAATTTACTTACTTTTTGGTTTTAAATATTTTATAAAGGTTTTCAATAATTAAATTTTGAACAGTTCCGATAAAAAAATTCTTCTAATCTGGTAAATTTAAAGAAATCGCAGTATTCCTTCATTTAAAAAGTTTCTCTCTTCTCTAATGGATGGCGCCACAATGACAATTTTGAATCCATTTTCTTTAAGTCGGTAAAGTCATAAGCAACATTTTTTCTATTTAGTTATCGCATCTGTTTTACGCTAGCGCATCATTAATTAATTATTTTATAGTTCTAAAAGATACACATGCGATTAAATCCTTTAACTGACTATCAGTCCTTCATCCAAATCATGGCCTTTATGATCTTTTAGAATTACATATGGTACCAACTCCGTAACTTTGCGTTCCCTTTGTATTTCTCAATTATTAACAAAAACAACAAAAACATATAGTAGACTCCGTAACAAGAAGAGCAAGATTTTATCTACTATTCTAATGCCCAAAAATGGGTTAATAGTTATACTTATTTCGTTTCATATCATATTCCCTCTAATTATAGTGTATTAACGGAAGCAAAAACCGTAAGTCCGTAAGACACTAGATGTAAAATCTAAAATGCCAGTAACTTTATGACTGTGAGTCGTAAATAAAATGCAAGTTCTATTTCGAAACTGCTTGCAATTTCCTTCTCACCTAAATTTACTTCCACCTCCTGGATGTATAACATTTATAATTTCAATCATTATAAAGAGACATATGGAAAGTACAACATGTCCTAACATCTGGATCTCTATTATTTTTATGCATACGCGCAGTACAATTTCGCATCTCATATTATATTTATAGATATATGAAACTAATTTTAAATTCAAATATGTCATGATAATCATAATATTGTAATATTCTTATCAAAATTACATTCAAAATATTAATTGTCATAATGCTTTCGACACATGCAGATATTACTCTATTCAAAATATTAATATGCCATAATATTGTAATTGTACGCCTCTTATTATGACATTTTGAACATAAATATTGACATTTATGCTTTCACGGTACTGTCCATACTGAATCATACGAATTAGAAAGTAACTTCAGTTCATGTGCGAATTATCTTTACAGAAATATTTTCCTGTCTTTCTCTTCTTTCTTTAGGGTGAAGGTTTAATAGGAGATATGATGTTACTGCGACGCAATTTCTGAACATGACCAATGGTAAAATGTTTCTAAACAGGACGATCCCAGCTGATGATGCGAGAGATGACCTGAATTCACTCCTAACTTGCGTTGTGCATCGACGAACGTTGCGCTGAATGAAGTGGCGCTCTCAGCGCAAATAAGTAGCCCAAAATGAGTTTTTAATACTTAGATACTTTATGTCTAATATAAATTAGAATTTAATTTCATAAAAAGCATCTAACAAAGGCACAGTGCTTCCTTTGTTTCGGTTGCATCAGCATTATACAATGTTATCATTAGCAAACAATTTTTCTTTGTCATACATGTACATTGTACACTATAAACAGACTACCGAGTACCCACTTTGGCTCAAATATTAATCATCACTCCTAAACTTGCAGAAACAAGAAAGAACCTACCGGCAACTTTATCTTTCTAGGAATAGTTTCCGGATGACTCCATGTGATTCTGGGCGGTAGTTCGAAAATCGGTAAATGAGGAAAACTCGGCTTCTATCCCCAATTCTTTGTCATACTGTTCACTTTTCAGGAGAGTTCAGCTTCATGGATGAAGGAACCTCGAAAGGAACATAAAGTATAAACAGCACCCCCTACAGTTGACTTACCGGAAACATACAATGCCAACCCCTCTATATCTCACAATTAGGAGATTGCAATCCGTAACAAATGAATCGATTGACTTGAAAGAGATTCCCAATGAAATCGACATGTGCTTTTCTTTTGTGTTTCAGTGTTCAGATTAGAGATTTCAGTGTCATTATTATTGTCTATTTTTGAATATTAATTTATTAATACATACTCAGACATAAACTACTGTTTTAACTTTTTTTTTTGACTCATTTTTCTAAAAACTCAATCCGGTTTTCTATTAACCGGACAATAGCCGGGAATGGAAATAAAACTTAGAAAAACCGGGTATAATTGGAATAGCTGGAAATCACATTTAAAGTTTTAGAACACGTGAATTTTGAAAGGATGCAAAGAAAATAACAAACTTTTCTTAAAATTTTTGAGAAAATTGCAGATGATTTTTTATTTTGAAAAATTAATTTTAAGAGAAAATTTTAAAAACATTTCAAAATATTTCCCAAATAGTCTAAAATGAATCCGGAAGATTTTAAGGGAATTTTTGTAATTATGCAGAATTTTTCCGAGAATTTTTCTAAATTGTAAGAAATATACTATCAGTTTAAAAGATATTTAGAAAATTTAGAACTTTGCGCGGAATTTGTTTAAAATGTTATCAAAAATTGGAATAATTTTATAGGATATTTTGTAGGTTTAGAAACTTTCAAAGAACTGAAAAATAATTAAAAAATTGAAAATATTTCGAAAAATTTCAACAAAATGTAAGTTTTTAAAGATTTTGAAAAAAAATCTCGGAGTTTTCTAATACACATGAAAGGTTTCAAGAAAAAAATGAACCTTTCTTAAGATTCATGTTTCTTTTTTTTTTAATAATTTTTAAGAAAATTTAAAACGATTTCTAAAAATGTCAAAAGAAATCTGGAAGATTTTAAGGAAAAATTTTTATTTTTAAAGATTTTTCACAATGTTAGGAGTAATTCGAGTCGATTTGAAATATTTTTGAAAATTCTTGTCTGAATTTCTTCATTTACGGTTCAAAATGCAATTTTTGGTTGGAAATAATTCTTTTTGGTTGAGTATTCAACTATTTTGTTGAATTTTTTTTTGTTACGTTTGAAAATTCAAATTTTTAACTGAAAGTTTCACTATTACATTTTTGTTGGAAATTAATCTTTTTTAGTTGAAAGTTCCTGTCTTTTATTAAAAATTCGTCTTTTTTGGTCGAAAATTAATGTTTTTGACTGCAAATTCATCTTTTCATTAGAAATTTCAATTACTTGGTTGAAACTGATTTTTGTTGTTGTTTGGATCAATGAAATTCTTTTCAATTTAAAATAAAATCTTTCTTAATTTAAATATCGACTTTTCTATTCTTCTTTGAAAATTCAACTTCTTGGTTACAGTTGAACTACTTTATCAAAAAATCATTTTTTTATGAACATTTATAAATTTAGCCGAAAATTAACCTCTTTGATTGAAAATTTGAAAAGATTCCAAATCATTTAAATCTTTTGTAAAGGTTTCAAAAAATAAAAAAATAAAAAGATATGTTTATGATAAATAAAAACCATCATGCTAACCAAATCTGCGCAGATTATTCTTTATTAAAAGAATATAATACAGTAGAATTTTCAAACCATGAGGAGAAATTTTCTATCCAAAAAGACGAATGTCCACCACAACAGTTACATTTTCAACAAAATGATGAACTTTTTAAAAAACAAAAAATTTAATTTTAAACAAAATAGTTGAAGTTTTAACTAAAATGATGAATCTTGAAAAAAAAATAATTTTCAACAATAAAGTTTATCTTCATATAAGTAATTGAATTTTTAATAGAAAAATATTAATTCTCAACAAAAAATATAATAGTTAATAGTTTAGCCAAAAAAAATGTTTGAAGGCTAATTCTACTAAGGCTACCCTATATTTTAAAATTATTCATATGGATTTTTTTCATCAGGGAAATGTAGATCCTATTGGGAAATCGAGTCTACAATAGACTCTAGACGTTTTATAATTATTGTGCATACTGCAGTCGTATACATATGTATGAAGCGATTGCAAAAATGAATAGCCTTTTGGCTCAAGTTTCCATTATCATTTCTTGAGTCGACAAAGCAGTCTGATTTAACGCACAATAGTCAATGCCAAGACCAAAAGACATTAGACAGTTTAAACGACAGCTCGTTAGCTCAATAGATGAGACTGTAAAATATGTCTAAGGCGAAACAATCGATGCGGGACGCAGCGAGTTATGGCATTTTCAGTCACCATAAAAATTTAATAATTGCACTCATTGGTCAAGTGCAAGATGGCCTAATAATAGATAATAATCAAATTTTTTTAAAATTAAATTTTAACTTAATGATCCTTTACTTAGGGGCCCGCCATAAACAACATACCAATTTGAGGGGGGACGGCATCACGACAAAAACTATGGTTGGTACCAGGCGGCGCGGGCCATAGGGCCCCACTAGATTTTCTAGTAGGGTTCTAGTGGGGGTCGCCCGCTTACAACCCCATTTAAGAGAAGGGCCCCTACAAGGCCCCTACAAGGCCCCTGTGTTTGATTTAAGTTAGCAGCTAGGAGATTCCATCTTCCTTCTCAGTCTTTGGCGTTGAGAAGAATATTTTTGAATTCCATGAGGAAGACTTTCTCATCGATATTTTGGCCCATTGAATCTTTACGTGTGTTGGAATTAGCAGCTGAAATAATAATAGTACACTACAATATGCCAATTGCTGAATTATAATTGATTGATTTTCATTTTTATATGTACCCCGAATTTTATAAATTTACTTATTTGAAATTTTTTGTAATATAATGTAAGAGAATAATATTTTTAGTTTGTGTTATTATTAGATTATATTTACTGTTAAATTGTTCGTACAAATACAATATATTCAATTATTATTACATTATTTGACGGGCCGAGAGTAAAAGCGGTGTGGAATTAGTAGAGGAGCGAAAGCGAATTTGAAGAGCTTCAGCGTAACAACGGTTTGAATGAGCGCCAGAGGGAAAGCGGATTGAAATACGTTAAGGGCAGAAACGGCTTAGACGCCTAAACCGTTTCTCCTCGCGGCCAAAACTCAAGCCGTTTTTCCCTGTAGTCTCGTGGAAACAGTATCTTCAGAACGTGGGGTTTTTCGGCCCCCACCACTTTCCCATCAGGGAGCAACACATGCAAACGTAGCGTGTCGGTGAGTCAGCTCTGTTACATGCTGCGTAGACCAGCTTCGTGTAAAGCCGAAAATGCACGAGCACGAACTTGTGACTCGGGCCGAGCCGAGCTCGCCCGACTTCACGATTCAGTTTCGTGGGTTATTAGGAGGTTCGGGTTGATTTTTGTTTTCGCGAATGACACCTGACATACCCATGCATGTAAGGAAGTCCCGAAATATTTTTTATTATGTCTTTCAGGAACGTATATGGGATTTTAAGATTAGATTAATAATATTCATCTTTTTCAAGTGATTTCATTTTTTATTATTTATGTTTTATTTTTTCATCCATTTCGAATATTGCAAAGTTTAAATGATAATAAATAATTATCATTTTAAATTTAATGTATAGAATTAATGAAAATAAAATTGATAAAATTTTTAAGTATAAAATAAAATAAATTAATTAATTTAATTTAATTATTAATGAATTAAATTAATTATAAAATTGAATTAAAATTGAATGAATGAATTAATTGAATTGAAATTTAATTGAATCAATTATAAAATTTTAAATGCTTATGCCAGGCAAGAGCATTTAAGTAAATTTGAAATTTGAAGAGGCAAGACTTGCCTCTTCAAATTTACTCCGGTTTTAAAATCCCGGATGACTATATATACACAGGAGACAAGATTTCACGGCCTAAAATGTTTCAAATTTTGTGTGGCATAATTATCTTAGTCATATTTTTAGTAAAAAATTATGTTTTAACAGTTAAAAAACAAATTTTCAAGAAAATAGTTAAGCTTCCAACATAAGAAATAACTAAACAAAATACATTTTTTAACTGAAAATTTTAGTTTATGCTTAAGTTTGCAGTTGAAGAAAATTAATTTTTAACCCCTCCACACCCCAAACAAGAATATTTAACCAAGGAAATGAATTTTCAACTAAAATAGATGAACTTTCAAACAAGGATGATAACTTGCTACCAAAGAAGATGAATGTTCAACTAACAAGATAATTTTTCAATAAAAAAAAAACTTTCCAAGAAAATTGTTCAATTTTCAACTTTTGAAACAAATTTTAAGCTAAAGCAATAAGTATTCAACCAAAAATGAAATAATTGCAATGAAATAAAAAATATAATTTCCGACAAGATAGTTTAATTTTCAAAGGAAGAAATGAACATTTAACTGGAAGATATAAATTTTTAACCAAAAATGGGACAGTTACTTTTCGGTGCGAAAAATTAATTTTGAATAAAAAAAAGCAATCGAATTTACAATAAAATAGTGAAATTTTCAATCAAAGAAATGAATTTATCAACAAAAATACCAATATTCTTCCAAAAAAGATGAATTTTCAACCACGTAGTTGAATTTTCAACAAAAAAGATAAAGTTTCAACCACAAATGGAATACTTGTATTTCCATTAAAATATAAATTATTACCCCCAAAAAAACAAAGTTTTAACAAAATATTTAAATTTTGAAGCAAAATATTGAATTTGCAAACAAATAATTTAATTTTCAAACCAATAATTTTCTACCAAAAACAGGAATACAACATTTAAAAAATCAATTTTTAAACAACAGAAAAAAAAAATTTTCAACAAAATAGATAAATTGTCGTCGAAAAACGGTTACATCATCAGTTTAAAAAATAAATTAACAACAACAAAAAAACAATATTTCAGCAAAACAGCTTAATTTAAAACAAAATACATGAACTTTCAACCATATAGTTGAATCTTCTACTAAAAAGATACATTTTTAACGGAAAATGGAATGTTTAATCTTTATCTAAAAAAATAATTTTAAGCACAAAAAACAGAAGGTTTACATAATAGATGCATTTTCAAACAAATTAATAAATTCTTAATTAAAATAGATGACTTTTTAAACAGGAAGAATAATTTAATAACAAAGAAAATGAATTTTAAACTGAGAAAATTCAACTTTCGAGCAAAAAAAAGCAACAAATTTTCAACAAAATAGTTAAATTATCAACCAAAAAAAATGAATTTTCAACCAAAATAAATGGATTTTCAAACAAGAATAATTTTCTACTACTAAAAAGATGAATTTTCAACTAAAAAAGACAAATTTT
>CAKNXH010002236.1:613873-636599 GCA_932178445.1 Andricus quercusramuli | reverse complement strand
TGTGAGTTCTCTTTTGTTAAAGCTTTTTCGGCTTCAACGAATACAATCTCATCACGTTTCTCGTGAGAAAAAAAATGTTAAAAGCAAATTTTTAGACCTAATTTGAAGAAAATTTTGTTGTTAAACATTTTATTGTATCTTGTGTTTTATTGTGCAAAAAATTAATTTCTTTATTTTTAATATCATTTTTTAAGATTAAATCAAAAACTACGCGTCTCGTCAAAATATGATTAATGCGAAATTTGTGGCTCTTATTTGGGTGAACAATTTTTGTCTTTTTTTTTTGTAGCTTGTGTCGTTTGTCCAAAAATTTGATGTTTTGTTAACGTCGTTTTTTACGAATAAAACAAAAACTACGTGCTAAATCAAAAAGTGAGTAATAACGAATTTGTAGACAATTTTTGGGTGCACAATTTTTGTGTTTTTATCTTTTTTCGTATCTTGCATAGTTTGACACAAAATGGAATTTTTCATTTTTTGTACGATCAAAATTTGAATTTTTCATTTTTTGTACGATCAAAATTTGAATTTTCGATTTTTCAAGAAAATTCAAAGAGTTGTTATGATAATCTTGCAGAACTGTAAAAAACCATATTTTTCCTCCCTTGACTTTTTTTTCCATATCGTGCGTTGTTTGGATTAAAATGTTCATTTGAGTTCTAATCTTTGGATTGTGAAAATACTATAACTCTAATAATTTGGTTTTTATCGAAAAAAGTCGTGCAGATAAATTGTTTGAATTTTTGAGTACTACGAATAGCCGTACATGGAATTTTGAAATTTAAAAAAAAATGGTCGCAAAAATTTTGAAAATGCTCTAAC
The DNA here is from genome assembly GCA_932178445.1 of Andricus quercusramuli. Taxonomy (NCBI): domain Eukaryota; kingdom Metazoa; phylum Arthropoda; class Insecta; order Hymenoptera; family Cynipidae; genus Andricus; species Andricus quercusramuli. The sequence goes on along the minus strand of CAKNXH010002236.1, from coordinate 635,777 downwards.
TTTTTGAATTTTGATCCAAAATAGCTGGACAGCAAACTGGTCCTTCTCATGTAGGCCCTAAAATAGTGTGACAAAGCTCAATCCAATCTGATCCGTCCGACAGATGCACAGATACCTTCGTAAAAATCGTTTTTTCTGACTCAGGGTGTCTCAAAACGTAGAGATTTGGTAAAAACCGACTATGTCAAATTTTACATAAAACCAACCTTTTAATTAAAATGAGAAAGTAAAAAGAATAGATTGCAAATTCAAATGGCTGGGTGTCATTGTACATTACGAACACCCAAATATTGACAATTATATAATTCGCACGCTGGAACGAAAGCCTGTGGGAAAGGCGAGGAAAAAATCGAGTCTCTGTTTTATCACGTGATCGGAACTTCCTCCACTCGAACCAATATATCTGGCTCCAGTCGCCCCCCCCCCTTCTCCCTCATAACGTGTTCGGATTTTCTAACACGTGCTACCGTATTTTGTTTTCACTGTTCAATTGTTTTCGTCGCGAATACTTGCTCGTGCATTTTCGGCTTTACACGAAGCTGGTCTACACAGCATGTAACAGAGCCGACTCACCGACACGCTACGTTTGCGTGTGTCGCTCCCAGATGGGAAAGTGGTGGGGGCCGAAAATTCCCATGTTCTGCATGGGTTGGGACTGTGAGTAAAAGCGGGTTGAGTTCGGACTGGGAGCCAAAGCGGGTTGAAGTCCAAAACCGTTTTTCCCCGCGGAATAATTTCAGTCCGCTTCTACTCTGACGCTCATTTATTCCGTTTTCACTCCCATTCTTTTTTCAAGCCTTCTTTGCGTTGACACGAAAACTTAAACCGCTTCTCTTCTGCAACTTATTTTACACCGCTCTTACTCTCAGCCCGTCATTTACCTTCTACGTGATCGTCGGAGCGAGCAGCTCCGAAAATCATAACCTCACTCTCATCGCATTCTTGTTCGACTTTTTGCATTAAGCGGAACTTTTGACTGCGAAATCGTTTTTCTGCTCTTGCAGGCGCCTTTTCTCTTCCATCGTGGAGAAGAATAATTGTCAAACACAATAAAAAACCCTGGCGGACCGAACGAACGGAGCGGATACGCTACAGCGTATCCTTATAGTATCCACATCGTATCCTCTCCGTATCATGCAAGAAAAACTCATTAAAAAAGGAAGATGAACATTTCACTTATTGAAATTCGGATTCTACGTGAAATTTTGCGTTAAAAGGTCACGGAGTAATCGCAATAGTTTTTCTTGCACCATTAAAAACTTTCAAAAAATATAATACTTATCGATAACGTGGACTGAAGGCGACTTCAAACGCATCGTCCACGGATAAAGCCTATGAACTGCTACTGAATGACGATGCGTTTGAAGTCGCCTTCAGCGCACGTCATCGATGAGTATTATATTTATTAAAAGTTTTTAATGTTGCAAGAAAAACTATTGCGATTACTCTGTGACCTTTTAACTCAAAATTTCACGTAGAATCCGAATTTCAATAAGTGAAATGTTAATCTTTCTTTTTTAATGAGTTCTTCTTGCATGATACGGAGAGGATACGATGTGGATACTATAAGGATACGCTGTCGCGTATCCGCTCCGTTCGTTCGGTCCGCCAGGGAAATTACATAAAGAAATGAAAACACAAAACTTGAAAGCTCTGGCGAAGCACTGAACAGCTGTACTTGACATAACCTCTTTAACTTTAACTGACACATACGTGCCTGATTCCGAACAAAATTTTCAATAATGCCCTAAATCAAGTTTTATGGAAAAAATCGTTCACATGCACACGAAGAAACACTATTTCTGCTTACTAAGAACGCCAGACCGCTACAAGTTAATACTTTAGGTAATAAGAATAAGATTTTAGGAATTTTCTGGTCGGGGCCCCACTAGATACAGATAGATTCGCCATACCTATACGAAGAATGGAATTCTTCACTAGAACCTGATAGGGCCCCCATCAGTTTTTTCTAGTCTAGATATTCTGATAGGGGCCTCTTCAGAACCCAACTTCAAATAGGGAAAGATGGGGAAATTTCTGCACGGGCTCCTATTCCCTCTTTTACTCCTTTTTTAAAGTCAATAATGCAGCTACTTGGTTGAAAGTCTAATACTTTGTTGAAAATTAATTTCTTGTTTGATCATTCATTTCTTTCTATTTTGTCTATATTTTTGTTTATATCATTTTTTGTTGAAAATTAATTCTTTTAGCTGAAAATTAACTTTTCGGTTGAAAAATCATATTTTTTGGTTAAAAATTCAACTTTTTTGTTGTAATTCGTCCTTTGTCTTCAAAATTCAACAATTTCGTTAAAAATGCATGTATTTTGTTGAAAAATCGTTTTCTTTCTTGCTTGAAAATTATTTTTTTAACAGAAAATTTAACTGAAAAATTACTTCATTTTTAGTTGAAAATTGAACCTTTATATGTTGAAAATTCAACTACATATTTGGTAGAAAATTAACTTTCTATGTTGAAAAATCATCTTTTTGGCTTGGGGATTCAACTATTTTATTAATATTTTGATAGTTGATTTTTTTCAACTAAAAATTTAACGATACCATTTTTGGTTGTGAAACTATCTGTTTTAGCTGAAAACTTACCTATATTGTTTAAAATTCGTCTTGGGTAGAAAATTGTCTGTCTTTGTTAAAAACTCATCTATTTGGTTTACGATTCAACCATCTTGTTGAAAATTTGCCTTTTTCGTTGAATTCGACTGGTTGAAAATTTGTGTTTTGCTTGTTGCAAATTAATTTTCTAACTGAAAATTTGACTATTTCGTTAAAAATTGTAGTATTTTGTTGAGGACATCTTTTTTGGTCGAAAATTCAACTCTTTTGTTGAAAATTCGTCCTTTTTTACTGAAAGAAAATTCGTCTTTCATGGTGGTAGAACCTGGTAGAACTCATCTTTCTGGCATAAAAATGTATCTTTTTTGGTTGAAAATTCAATCATTTCGTTGAAAATACAACTATTTTTCGTTGAATTTGAAGCGAAAAAAGGCAGAATGAACGTGAAACTCGTTTTTAGGCTACGGCTACGTTACTTTCGTGGGGTTAAACAACATTTGTATCAGATTTTATGGAGGACCCCTTACATTTTTCTACATTTTGTGTCTGCCATAGGATTTAGGGGAAAAGATAGTTAGTGAATTCATGATGGCTGACAAAAGGAAGGGCATTTCTGACCATAGGGTTTCCTGTTGCCCCTGCTGCCAGCCGGCCGGCCGGCCGGTGTCTTTTTTGGAAACTTTCGGAGAATGCAGGTCGCCAGAGCTACGCAACTCTCTTGTAATTTTGCTGGGGCCGAAAGTGGCACTGGCAGCCCTATATATATATTTCTCTTCTCTTATTTCAAGAAAGTGGAACGATTATGGGATAAAATGGAATATGTTTGGAAAACATGAGTACACACTTTCACGGTCTTTGCTAACGGTTTACTTGCTACTACTGTCAGGGAGAATTGCGCAACATCCACGGAAATAAATCTAGGATAGGCTATGAGGCTAGCTGAGAAGTGGGAATGCATGGACGTCACCTTCTGCATTTCCCTCTCCCCCACCAGCCCCCTTTGACAACCAAGCCCTTTTCCGGCCAATCACATCCCCTTCTCTTTTTCATTCCCTCCGGCTCCTCTTTGACCGTGACAAAATCTATGGCGTAGCCACTATTATTGACTATACTCTCCACATATGTACTCTTAAGTCATCTTAAGCTTAAACAACCGCATGCTTCCAGGCACCATAAGCAATAACCTACTCTATCTTCTTCATAGAATTATCGTAGTAATCCTCGTTACTCCCTTCACTAACAAACATTTATACCATTTACGATCATGGATTTTAAATTTTGGGACAGCAATCTCTATATATATGAAGATCGAGATATTCAGTTTCATAATCCAGGATTTTAAAAATTAACATCCAGAGTATACGGTCTGGTAACTGTAGATAGCTGTCCCAAACTTTTAAATCCAAAATCATAAACGGTATAATCAATTCTTCTTAGTGTTGACTCACTTCTATTTACATTATTTACTTCTAAGATCAGATATATTATGGACGTAGCACTGCCAGGGTGAGAGGGGGTTAATAGGTTTTGTGACGATTTTTACGTAGGGGAGAGGATTTAACACAGAATGTGACAGAATTAAACTACTTTGTTGGAATTTGAACTTCTTTGTTAAAAATTCATTTTTGTTTTTGAAGTTTCATTATTTTAGTTGACAATTCAACTGATTTTGGTTGGACTTTAATCTTTTTTGTTTGAAATTCGATCATTTGGTTAAAAATTCATCTTTGTAGGTGGAAATTCAACTATTAGGTTCAAAATTCGACTATTTTGTTATTCATCCTGTTTGCTTGAAATTTCGTCTATATGGTTGTAAATGCAACTGTTTGGTCTCAATTTAATTTGTTTGTTTTGTTGAAAGTTCAACTATTTGGTTGAAAATCCATCTTTCTTGGTTAAAAACTCACCTTTCCGGAAATAACAGTAACTGTTTTCTAGCAGCTTGAAAACTCAACTCCTTCCTTGAAAATTCATCTCTTTTGATAAAAAATGAATATTTTTTTGTTGAAAATTCAAATATTTTGTTGAAAATGCAATATATTTTGACTTAAAATCTTAAGTATTTCACATTGCATTTAATATAGTACCTATACATTAATTTCCTCTCTTCTGAGAGAATTTTGGGCTGTGAAATCTGTTTCAGATATATTATGTCTTTAAGTTTTGTGTTTCATTTTAGACGTTTATCCAATGACATAAAAGAGGGGAGAGGTATTCGTCATTTTGACGTCACCCTAGGCCTAGGCGCCTAGGCCCTAGGGGATGCAAGCTTTGTGTGATGAACTGCGAAGAAGAAGGGAAAGGGTGGAAAAACTATCCAAATGGCGTGACGTTGTTTTTGAACGGTCCCTTTATTTATTGAAATTTTCCAATCAAGCTTTCAGAGCTAAACAATAATTTACATTTTATAATTTTATAATTTGAAATATATTAAAAAAATAATCACCAAATTAATGAATCTAATTATTAACCTCCTAATGAACCTCCTTAACTCAACTTTTTATCGTAATTGAGATTTGTATATCGTTGCTTCGTCTCAAAAAGCTGTATATAATAAATTTAATAAATATTGAAATGATTTATGAAAAATTAAATGCAAAGAGTAATAAGCAAGCAATTGGAAATGGAAGTGACGTAACAATTATACACCGTAAACACTTAAAAAGGTCGTATAACATATATAATGCTCTCAAAAGGGCGTATCTTAGCGAATTCGTGGACATAGAAAGTATTATGTGAATTTAAATTAGGATTTCGATCTTAAATTGAAAAAAAATTGTATAGACACTAAATTCATGATTCATTCCAATCTGCAGGGTTTGCTTATGAATATTTCAAGAGTTCTTTTAATTTAGTCCAAATAATTTGTATCTCAATTTTTGGAAGAAATCTTTTTATTCAAATTTTATATAGAGAATGTTTAAAATATTAGAAATTTTAAAAATGTATACATTTTTGGATTGCTTCTTTTCCTATATGGAAAATGTAATAATTTAAATAGATTGATTGAGAATTAACCACAAAAAAGACCTCTTACATCATGAAAAATCAGATACCTCACAGACATGGGGCATTATTTCTCAGTCAAAAAATCAAAGTTGTCCAATTTAAGTCAAACTTGGGAAAATTATTGTGATATTGGATAGGTAGTAATTTATGAGGTAAAAGTGTTTTCATTTAGATAATTATTTTCCGAGGGGATAAGGGGATGAAAATTTAGGGATTTTCGTGGATATCGCCTATTTCAGCGATTTTGAACTTTTCTAATAGGAATAGCAAAAATTTCGTTCAATACAGTTTCGATAGGGTTTTACACGCCCTTTACATTGAGAATAATTTTATTTTAAATAAATATTTAATCACCTTTGCTTTATTCTTAATAGAGATTTTCTTTTTTGGCTAAGGTAATTCAATGACGGGGAAATTATACGTTCAGTAGTCATTGCAATGAGCAGTCTATATGTCAATGCCAAGTACTTGAAAGTTCAAATAGCGAATATTACATCGCGTGTGTATAAAGGCGTGGGAATCTGTGAAACAGCAACGAATAATATGCTATTCTTCATATATTATAGAAGCCGATATTTTTATCCCTTTTCAAAAAATTCACTCGAGATAAGCAAATGTCATAATCTTTAATAAATTATCCTTTCTCTTCTCCAGATTCTCATATAGACAATGGACAAGTGCTTTCCAATTTATTTATGGAAGATACGACTGTCCGTTATTGATCCTGCGAGCCGCGTGGCCTAAGGACTAAGGGCCCTAGGGGCCTAAGGCCTAAGGTCATAATAGCCCCGGGAAATCAAAATAACCCCAGGTGATGGTAACAATTTTTGCGCAGTCGTCTTTTCCTCCACGGCTACCTGCGTACCCTTCCCCTTCCAGTGTGCAGCGACACTACCCCTCACTGGATTCGAAATTGCTCCAGGCCCTCGATGCTAGGTCCCCTGTGGAGATAATCCTTTTGTCTTTCCACTTATATCTATTTCTATTTCCAAAATATAAGTATGTTCTAGAAAATAATTTGAATACGCAAAAGTAGGTTAAGAGTCTAATGTAATATAGTATGAATATGTATAACGTATGCACTTTTTATATGGAAAAATTTAATATGAATGTAATGCGAAACATATATAGATTCTACAGTTTCAACTGTCGCAAACACCGCAGGGTACCACTAAGAGCAACTGCCATCTAAAAAAAATGTCAATGGCCCCCAGTAGAACCGCGGTAAAATACACCTATGGCCACGTATCTGTGAAAAGTACATAATGTCCTGTATGTACGCAGTTTTACAAATTGGAAGTATTATTATTTGGTTGATATCTCAGTTGTGAAATTATATAAATTCTTTTAATTAAAAATTTAATTTAATTTTACTAATAACTATTAATATAGCTTGCAGTAGTCTTTAAACAAATTCTTTCAACGTAGTACGATGAAAAAAAAACAATTACAATGTAGTAGATAATTTTTTTAACAAATTTACAAACAAATTTTTTTAAAGTTGTCAGAGAATATTTCAGTCGAAGAAATTGTTTGAAATCATCTTTTAGCGACGTATATTTAATTGCATTTTTTTTTATTTGAACCCTTGAACACAGTTTTTTGTATATAAGATAAATCATGTTAAGTTTCGGGTTTAATACAAGTCACTGATGAGGGCCACCGTTGTATACTGAAACGTGTGGAAGAACTTATTGTTTTAAATTCACATGACCGGAAAGCCAACAATGTACATCACAAATCTATACAAAATAATAACTTCTTCAAACACTTACGTTTGTTAACTTAAATTAATTATTATCTCACCATAATTTAAAAGTGGACAAAAGTGGGAAATTTTAGAAAATAAAACTGCAAATTTCTAGAATTATTATTGTGAGATAATATTATAATATACAGTAATGAATTGTTTGAAATAATATTTCGGTTTTTAATTGATTATTCCCTATATCTAACTGAAAGTTGAAATTATGACCCCAAAGAATAATATAAATGTGTATATATATATACACATACAATAGCAAAATATGTTAAAGAAACAGCAAATTATAAGAAATAAGTGTTGCGAGAGTTGAAACTGTAGAATCTATATATGTTTCGCATTACATTCATATTAAATTTTTCCATATAAAAAGTGCATACGTTATACGTATTCATACTATATTAGATTAGACTCTTAACCTACTTTTGCGTATTCAAATTATTTTCTAGAACATACTTATATTTTGGAAATAGAAATAGATATAAGTGGAAAGACAAAAGGATTATCTCCACAGGGGACCTAGCATCGAGGGCCTGGAGCAATTTCGAATCGAGTGAGGGGTAGTGTAGCTGCACACTGGAAGGGGAAGGGTACGCAGGTAGCCGTGGAGGAAAAGACGATCGCCCCAATTTTTATCAATTTTGCAACAAAGAAGTTAATTTTCTACCGAATTGTTACGTTTTCAGGTGAATAGTTAATTTTGAACCAAATTAAATAATTGTTGAGTTTTTAAGCCGAAAATACGAATTTTTACAAAACAGATGAATTTTCATTGGGAAAGTATGAATTTTTAACAAAAAAGCAATTAAATTTGAAACAAATATAGTTGAATTTTCAACTAAAATGGTGAATTTTTAACCAAAAAATGAATTTGTTAGAAAGTAGTTCAACTTCAAACCAAGTATAGTTGATTTTTCAACCAAAAAAGATGAATTCTCAACAAAACATGTAATAATTGATATTTCAACAAAAAAATATTTTTATTTAAAATAAAAAACAGTTCACTTCAACAAAAAATACAAATTTTCAACCGAATAGTTGAATTCTCAACCAAAATAGAATTATTTTCAACAAAACCATAGCATTTTTAACTAGGATGCTTATTCAACCAAAAATAGTAATTTTCTACCAAAAAGATGAATTTTCAACGAAATAGTTGAAATACCAAACACAAAAAATAAATTTTTAATTAAAAATATAATTTTTCAACCAAAAATTGAATAGTTACATTTTCAGTTTAAAAAATTAATTCTCAATGAAATAATTAAATTTTAAACTAAAATGATGTTTCTTTAACAACAAAAAGTGAATTTTCAAGAAATTACTTAAATTTTCAACCACAAAATGTCAATAACATTCAACTTTCAACAAAGTAGTTGAATTTTGATCAAAATATAAAGAATATTACTTTTGAACGAAATAGTTGCATTCTCGAAGAATATTTAAGTTTTCAACCAAATAGTAGAATTTGTAAACATATGAGATGAATCTAAAGTCGGGGCCCCTCACTTCATTTGATTGCATCTCGCTAAAAGAAGATCTCTGAATTGTTTAATAAAAAGCATTTGAAAGCTTAAGGTCTCTCGAATTCAACAATATGATCCATTTTATCTTGAAAGTTTTTTGTCAATAGTTAGAGGTCAAAACATTCCAAGAAACAGGGGTTTTCAGCCTCCTTTTCCATATACGTTGATTTTCACCTGTTCCCAGAAAACGGTTGACGTTAGGAAAAATCTTAAAAAATTCACAGATATTCTTTCAATATTCTTTAATGCAATACATTTTTCAACATTCTGAATTATTCAATAATTTACTATTTACGAGGATTTATTTACAAATATTTTATCTTGAGAACGAATAAAGATAGGAAGCCGTTTCATAACTCCAAATGTGCAGTTTCGTGATGTGAGTGCAGCGCAATAGCGAAATTTATGATAAAATCATTGTTAAACAAGAAATATCATTTTGAATATTTCTGACTTTAATCAGTTTTGGCGCTTTGGCCGGCACAGCAGGACAAGTGGTTGAAAAAGTACCATTTCAATGACAGTGGTAACTCCAGAAGTCCAGAAGCAAGTCGACTCTATTACTATAACTTCGAAAGGGTATACTTTTTTCTATCAATTGTTTTACTGTGCCGGCCCACGTACCACCATTGATTAAAGTCAGAAATATTCGAAATGATATTTCTCGCGTAACATCATTTTATCATAAATTTAAGTATTGCACTGCACTTGCATTACGCAACTGCACATTTGGAGCAATTAAACGACTGTCGATCTTCATTCGTTCTCAAGATAAAGTATTTATAAATAAATCCCATAAAAACAAAATATTGACTCTTTCAGAATTTTGTAAAATGTATTACATTGAAGAATTTTAAAAGAATATCTGTGCATTTCTTCAGATTTTTCCTAACGTCGACCAGTTTCTGGGAACAGGTGGAAGTTGACGCTTAAAAAGGTAGGCCGAAAATCCCTGTTTTTTGGGATGCTTTTTATTCAATAATTCAGAGATTTTTTTGCCCAAGTTGCAATCAAAAGAAGTGAGGGGACTCGACTTTTGACTCTGACTTTAGTATTGAAACTTAATTGTTTCACCAGCGTTATTTTTATTATCAGTGCCATCTACGGGAGCTTCAAAAATTCAGGCTCTGGATAAAAAATAAGGGGATTTCAAATTATTGTTTGGTTCGAGCACAGTACCATCTCATCTTTTAAAAATTTCTTCAATATCTTTAGTTCTCAGAGATGTAATTAATGGCGGGAATTTACTTGAATCCGATAAAAAAATATTTACAAAATTCTTCTTTCTGACTTTTCCGGGTTCATTTGAACTTCACCCAAAAAAATGTATGTCCCCTTATTCGGTCCGGAGTCTCAGTTATGGTATTAATAATAATAATAACATCCTTGAAACATGCACATTATCAAGTTGAAAAAGTTTAAAATGTATATATATATATATATATATATATATATATATATTAAAAAACATTGTTTTGCATCTCGTAGAAACATAATAATCGATTGAATGGAAATTATTTGAATCGGAGAATTTAAGAATGCCGATGCACGCGAATTTTAATCATTTCAATTGGCCACAATACAGCCACCACCAATTCAGGCAAATATCGTTCAATTATTTTTCCGTTTTCTTAATCGGAACGACATTTACTGGCTGAGTTGTCTGAAATAAAAGAATCTCAGGCGGTCAACGAAATTTTCCTAAAACGGTGGTGGCTATATGGTGACTGTTTGAAATTAATAAATTTATGAGACTGATTAAGAATCTCACAAACCAATAGACCGGCATTCGCGTGAATTGGCATTCTTAAATTTTTCGTCGAGTTTTCCGATTCAAATATTTTCTATTCAATCTATTCTTTTTTCCTGGGTCGAGAGTTTCGCCAGCACTCGCTTCCGCCAATAACCGGCTCAAACCGGTATGCTGGATAGCAACCCTGCAAACTTGTATTGACGTTGGTGAACGCATTGAGAAAGATTAAAAACGGATTGGGGCGGATACAAATTTCGGAATGATTCTTAAATGGTTAATTTTCAGTTTCCTATCTGGCAAAAGGGATCGAGGGCAATTTAACTAAGGTTGCCTGTTGCTAAGCTGAAACTGAAAATTTTCATTTTCCCAAAAGAATTATTGCAGTATAGGGCATTTACATTATTTACAAAAATAATTTTTCGTCCTAATCTGAAAAATGTTGTATTAAAAATGATTCTAATGTAAGAAAGATGATTGAGAGGCATATTCAACATAAAAAATAACAAGATTTGATGTTTTTGAATAGTGTTTCGCTTCGAAAATAAAAAACAATTAAAAGAGAATCTATCAAAACAAAGAGCCATCTTTCATTGTCTAAAAATTTTCCAAGAAACCATCATTTCAGACATTTTTTTTAACTACTCGTCCAAAGGTCAGCTAGAAATACAGTGACCATCGATCGTCGTCATTTTGAAAATGCAGCTAGTGCACGCCAACCGGCTGATAGTCACTCTCGCAGACCCTCCACTCTTCTTGCTGTCGTCATTACACCGGCGTTCCCAGCTGATGGAAAATGTTATTTTGACGTCGATAGATATGGACATAGAACAAACCAAATGCGTGAGGCAATTTCTCAAGCCACGTGTACAATCTTTGGTATTTAACGGAAGCCTCGAGCCAATTGCATTGCTTAAAAAAGATATTAAAATATATGTCTCCTGTGCAGTGTAGCACACCGCATTTTCGGATAGTTCTAAATATTATGGTGCGCCGCCTTTTAAATCTGGAAATTTAAAAATGTTTACGCATTACAACAGGTTTTGAATGACAAAACCCACTGCCATATTTCTTAAGTCACCTAAGAGAGTTTCTTTTAGCTCGCATGATTCGAGCCTTGTTTTATAAGTTCTGCTTGATTCGTCAGAGATCGTGCACTATATTTACTCAGAATTACGGGCAATGGCTTGACGGACTAGGATCTCTAGCCAGGGCCGTGAATTGATTTTTCTCCGGCCGGCAACAGAACCCCTTTAAATGCGATTTTAGGTCACAAAAACATTCTACATTTTCGCTGATATGAATTGTTTTTGTAGACCTTTTTGATCATTTATTAAGATAATATTGTAACTAGAATGCCTGAGATGGATATTATAAATTTAAAAAGGGAAAACATTATTATTGATCATTTCCATAACAATAGAAAATCAGGCAGAGGTGCAGCTTAGGGTGACAGAATGATTTGGTATTTAATGTATCATTCTATCGTGAAAATAAAGGAACAATTATTTTACAGTTTAACAATTTTTTTTTATTTGTTGCAATCATTCAAAGGATTACCTGCTAATTCCCAAAAATTGACCGAAAGTTTTTTTAAAATGCGGTATTTTCGGAACAAGTTTAGGAATTCGGAATTTTCTTTTTTTATCCGACGTGGGAAATTCTTGCGCTTTTAGTTGATCCAACAAAATTGGAAAAATGACAAAATGGCTCCTTTTTATGAAATTTTTGAAAATAAATTTTCTCAAAAACTCAATTTTTAAACAATTTTACTTTTTTTTATAGATATCTAGCAACATGTAGATCATATCTCGTGAGTTTTGTTCTTGGTAAATTATTGCTTCATATAAAAACGAATTATTTTCGAAAAATCGAATTTTTGCATTTCTCTCGGAAACAACGAAAGTACCAAAAATTTCAGATAAAAGTTGAAACCGAGGTTGAAACCTCTGAAAAATTTCTACAAGAATACCTGTTTCTCTTTTGCGATAGCTAGGATCGTTTACGAGTTTAATTAAAAATTATATTTTAAAAAAATCCCCTGGCCTCAAAAATGGTTTAGCCTGCATTAAACTGATGATAGGATGCCTTTTTAATATAAAAAACTGTAAATAATATATAAGAAAGAATAAAAAAGGTGGTTCTTTCCAGAAAATACACCTTTTTATTTTTTCCAAAATTTTTAAAAGTTTCTGCTAATACTGTAAGAAAGGCATTCTATCAGTTTTATGCGAGCTAAACCATTCTTGAGGTTTCAACTTTTATCTAAACATTTTATTGTACCTTCCGTTGTTTCCAAGAAAAGTGCGAAAATTCCATTTTCGAAAATAATTTTTTTCAATGTAAAATAGTTGGTTTACCAAGAAAGAAACTCACGAAATATATATAGTACATATTGCCAGCTATTTCTAACAAAAAAAAAAAAAGATTTTCAAGTGGGGTTTTTGGGAAAATTCTTTTTCAAGAATTTTAGAAAAACACCAAGAATTCTCACGTCGATTAAACAAAGAAAATCCCGAATATTTACGCTGGTGAGTAAAATAAATACTGCACTAATATACACTGTTAGAAAAATCTCTACTAAATTTAGTATACATGTAATGGAAGCAAGAATGCATAACCTGAAATTAAATTTAGTATACCAGCGTACAGTAAATTTAGTATATTCTTACTGAATTTAGTATACACGTATATGAAATTTAGTATACGCGTGTACTAAATTCTGTATATAAATATACTAAATTTACTGTACGCTGGTATACTAAATTTAATTTCATGTTGTGCATTTTTGCTTCCATTACATGTATGCTAAATTTAGTAGAGATTTTTCTAACAGTGTAATAAAACTTTCTGTCAATTTTTTAGAATTTGCAGGTAATCTTCGAATGATTGCAACAAATTGAAAAAAAATTGATTAAACTGCGTAATTCGGGTTTCTTTATTTTCACAATGGAATGATAGATATCCAAATACCGCATCATTCTAACACCATGAACTATAAACTTTTTATTTTCAAATCTACTTTCTTTAATGTATATTGAACATAATTTGAATTTATTGCCCTTTTAATATTTGAAGACATAAGAATGACAAATGAATAAGAACGAGTTTTTCGAAATTCTGTTTTTAACGATTTCAAGTAATTTAGGACACTATCGATAAATATTAGGAATATGTAAAAAGGTTTTCTCCTTTCAGTTAAACAAAATTAATTTAAAAAATATAAGAATGAAAACTGGATAAGGACCATTTGGTTTTTCTGCTCTCAAACACAGAACATTTCTTTTACAAATGTTTTCACCTCTCTGAAACATTGTAAATAATGACAACATACTTTTAGAATTTTAACTAAATTGTCGATCGTGTAGTATAGAAATAATGTTATGTTGGTCCTTATCCATTTATCATTTTTATATATTTTCATAAATTCTTAAAATCTAGTTTGAAAATTTGTCTGAATTTCGACATATCAAAAGGTACATTATTGTACATGTGCGTATAACAGGATAGAAAAACTCCTTATTATATTTCCTAGATGTAAAAAAATGCACTTTTTAAAGTTATGAGATGGAAACTGGATAAGGGCCTTTTTATCTTAACTCTTCCGACACAGAAAACACATTCTTTTATAATTTTATGAAATGTTATATGTTTAAAAACCTATCGCCGAAAACTTTTTCTGGCCATAATGGGAAATTTCATTTTTGTTCCTTATCGATTCGTCATTCTCATGCCTTCATTTATAAATGTGATGCTTGAAAAAAAATCAAAAACTAAAAGTAAGTGCTAAGAAGTATTTACATTATGGATTTTTTGAAAAATTGAAACATTTCTTTGATGATCGTCATGTTTGTAAGTCTTGGGATAAATTGTAATCTATACAGTGAGAAATTGGATTTGTTTTTATGACTTCTCGATAATAATTCGGATCTTCAACTATAAAATTCTGCTAATGTTGCACGCGATATTTCATTGATAGAAGAAGAAATTCATCCTTCAGAATAGATTCTGGAAATTTGTATTCATTTCAAAACTCAAATATAAGATTTTTTAATCTAACAACGATTAAGGACCTTATTTCGTAAACAAATTTTCAAACAATTTCAAAATGAAACCAAAAAATTTTGAATTTTACGATGACTGAATGTTTCATATATGAATGACAAATTATTAACTTCAGAACTTTGCAAGTTTACAATAATATTGTAGAGTACGTTAAATATACAATCGGAAATTACTGGATTTTAAATTCTACATTTAAAATATTTAATTCTAAGACATTCAAAGAAAAGTAGAAACCCCTTCTTTGTAAGCCTCATTTAAAATCAATAATTATTAAAAATATTAGCAGCAGTAAAAAAAGATTGCACTGAAAAGGATTGAAAAGTTTATTAATCGTATCAAAATCAGACCGAAAGTTGAATCGATTTCAATTCTCCTGTGCGAGCCCATAAAATTCATTCAACAGTCTGGATCAAGGTAACTGATATGAATGCCACTTTGTAAATTTGCAGTAAATTTTGACATGTAAAAATAATTGTTTATTTAAAAGTAGCTCCGTTTTGAAGTTTGTTGATATCTCACGAACGGTTAATCGTAGGCAGGCTTTCTTTGTTTATAATTCAGTGAGCCGCGAAGAATAGATTAAGTTATGAGCATCATGCGATATTTTTAAATGAACAAAGTTATTCAAATAATTAAATATTAACATTTCTAGCGGCCAATCGAATTCAATCGGTTTAAAAACTATAATAATCTGCAGCGCGACCGATTTAAAATCGAAAAATAAAATGTCAGGACAACGCATAAAATCGATCAATATTTAAAAAAATGTTAGCGCGGTAAGGAACTTTGAATCGTCTCGCGCATGCGAGGTGACGAAACTCTGCCCGCCGCACTGGTCATTGGTGCACGCAGCGACAGCCCTGACAGACTTGTTCAAATTTTCCCGCCGCTCTCGATATTTTTTTAAATATTAATCGATTTTATGAGTTAACCTAAAATTTTATTTTTTAATTTCAAACCGGACACTCATTAGAGTATTTCAGTCTTATCAATTAATACTGACGAATAGATGCCATTCAAGTACTATGTAAGCATTCTGAGAGCGAATACGACGCAATACCAAAAAATTAATTTTTCAATAAAATCCCAGTCTTATACTTGAATTAACAGAATAACATAAGTAATATGCATATAAATACAGGAATATTTTCTTATAAAACTGTAGAACTTCATCTGCATATTCAAATAAATAAAACAACATCTTTACAGAGCGCATCTCGTGAAAATATCTTAAAAACAGCAATTTTTTCTCAGAACCCATAAAAATACCACATGAAAAACATTATTGCCGGCCGGAATAATGCTGATAATGCTTTTCAGAAGCTCGAGTCGTCTTGGAATGGCTAGAGATAGGGATGTGAGTCGATGAAACGTTTCACTGAAACATTGAATCATGGAGAAATAAGGAAGTAAGAAGATTTTTTCACAAAATAGGGTATCGAATACATTTTTAAAAATAAAATTAATGTGAGTATTATATTAAATTCAATTTTAAGCGTTTTTAATTCTTGACATTTCAAGTAAATGTATTGCATTATCAACAAAATAGATGAATTTTTAACCAAATAGTTTAATTTTAAACCAAAAAGATCAACTTTCAACCAAGAAGATTAATTTTCTACCAAGAAAGACGATTTTTCAACCAAATACATTAATTTTAAACTGAAAAGATAAATTTTCAATTAAAAACATGACTTTTCAACAAATTAATTCCAATTTAAACCAAAATTTATTTTGATTTTAAATCAAAAACAGTTTAATCCCTCCGAAAAATACAAAGTTTCAATAAAAGAGTTGAAACCTTAAAGAAAAAAGGTTCATATTCAAACAAATAGTTGCATTTTTAACCAATAAAGATCGAATTTCTGCTAAAAGAGATGAGTTTTCAAACCGAAAAGGCGAATTCACCAAAGCCATTCACACAATACGTAATACATATTTCAGGAATTTGTAAAAGTCCCCCTCCCCCTGAACGTATCACGTATTTTGCAAATGACCTCTCTTCTTTCAGCCAACAAGTTGAATTTAAAAAAAAAAAAAAAAAAAAAGAAATATTTAACAAAGTAGTTCAATTTTTAACCAATAAGTTGAATTTTCAACCAAATGGATGAATCTTTTAGCAAGAAGATTAGTTTTCCACTAAAAAAGGTGTATTTTTAACAAAATGCATGAATTGTCAACCACAGGGATACATTTTCAACTAATATGGTGAGATCTGAATTAAAAAAATAATAATTTAAAACAAAGAAGAACTTTTTTGTACAAAAAGGCGAATTTTCAACAAAATTAATTAATTTTCAACAAAAAAGATGAATTTTCAGCTAAAACGATGAAACTTTATCAAAATTTTTGTTTCAACAAAGTGGTTCAACCTTCAACCAATTATGCAGTTCAATTTTCAATCAAAAAGTCGAATTGTAAACAAAATAGTTGAATGTTCAAGCGAAGAAGATTACTTTTCAATTAAAAAGTTGCATTTTCACTAAAAAAAGATTAAGTTTCTACAAAATGAGCTAAATTTTCAAATAAAAAAGTCGACTTTAGAACCACAAAAGAGTGTATGGTCAAGAAAGAAAACAATCTCTAACAAATTGTTGAATTTCAAGTATAAAAGCGAGAAAATGGAGAAATACTATGAATCATGCTAAAAATAAATAGAAATTTTGATTAATTTTTTTAACTTTTAAAATGTCAGCTTAGAAAACTGGAAATTTCGCTTAGAAAATAATGTTGATTTTCCACTGCACACACTACATACACATATTCAGACTGCACAAAGTGTGTCGCACCTAGCAACATTGTAGGCCCTGTAATTTATATGATATTACATTAGTGTTAATATTATCATTGATATCACATGAATAACAATCTATATTAGGAAAGAATTAAATGTTTCAATTTAATACTTGATAGAACGTTTAACATGTTTTAAATTTTCCCGCTCAAATACTTGAAACTTTGGTAACTTTTCCAAAGTTTCATGAAACCGTCAGCTGATCTGAGCTGATCTCTGTAAAATGGCGCTGAAAACAAGCTAGTTCTGCTGCTGCGTAGTAGCAGTTTCCAACAAAACTGAAGTGTTTCCCAAAAAGAATGTCATATACCAACCCCATCATTAGTTTCTAATATTTACATCTTTAAATCCCTGCGTCCCTTACTATAAATGATAAATCTTTCTTTGTTCCAATCCGCGGCGTGCGCGTTTTTCTCGTGGGGGAAGTAGGTCACCAATCAGCGTTTAGAGTCCAGTCACGTGGTGGGGTTTCTTCAATGTTGTGTTATGTTATCTGCCAGCTGTTTTTCCGGCCGGTACAGTCAGTGCTCGGTCCGCAGTCCCCGTTGTTGTAGCTGAAGCTCAGACGCTGTGACGCTCTACATTATGTATTATGCCAACAATGTTTCAGACCGCGCAAACCTCCGCGTACCGCGTAGTAAGCTTCAACGGATTTTCGAATTAGATTTTTCGAAAAAAAATAGTGTTTTGTTTTGTGTGTGTTGAAATATTAGGTGTTTCAAGTCCAGAGTGTTTTGAACCGTCAGACATTGCGACGGGAGTGTTCCTTTTTGGGAGGTTAGAAAGTTTTGGAGCAGAAAGAAGTTTCATAAATTGAAGAGGGAAAAGAAAATTTCACGAGTTTTCATCATGTCTACTGGCAAGAGATTAGCGAAGCGAAGTATATTTGGTACGAAGGTATGCGCGCCCTTGGAAAACGGGAAATATTATTGTGGAAGTATCTTCGAAGTGCACACACCGGGTTCGAATGCTAGTGGAAACGGAATGCCGCTGACAACGAAAACGAGATTTTTAGTGAAATTCGACGAGGTGCCTGGTGAAGATATAGTTAAGTTGAAGGAATACCAGGATCGAGAAATAATCGGTCCAGGATTTGGATCAATCACAAATACGAAACTTGTGCCAGGACAGAAAGTGTATTTGACTTACAACGGGAGGGAAATACATGCAGAAGTCACTGAACATAATGTGAAGACAGACGAGGTCCATGTCGTCTTTGCTCCGTCGGGACAAGAGGTAAGCAAGTTGCTTTTTACAGGTTATGTGCATTCGCGGAGACGCCGGTTTTTGCAGATTATTATAAATCATTATTTTTTATGCAGTTTTTTAAATTGATTTTAAGAGATTTTAAATAAGGACATAAAATATTGGAGTTGAAAATCCAAAGGAAAGAATTTTGAGGTTATAGTACGCTCCCGCATTTTTTGGAGTTTTTAGAGGGAACGTGCTCGTTGCTGAAACATAAGACGCAATTAAATTTTCGCGAAAAGTAAAGTGTTAACTCAAAGAATTGTGCGTTTTGGAGAATTTTATAATGTTATTTTAACTAATATCATGGATATTGTTCGTATTTTTTGCGTAAAAAGTGCAGCATATTTTAATTTAAGAGATTAGAATTTTTTAGGTTAGAATTTGCGGCGTGTTAGAGCGCTTTTTTCAATGAGTTAATAATCATTCATGATTTGTGTATTCAGTGTATGGATTGTTAAGTAAGCAAATTCTGCAGGTAGAAATTATAGAAAAATGCTTTAAGATGCATTATGAGAGTCAAAACATTTTAAATTGCAGCCCAGAATGGGAATGTGAAATATTTAGACATATTTAGGAATTAGGTATGTTCACCTAATTACTATCTAACTTTACTTCCTCGAGTGCTGAGCGAAAAACAATGGACTAAGCCGTATTTTGTTGATATCGCAAAAAAAGACTTTTTCCACTGTAAATTTATTTGGAGCTGACAATGAAGTGAAAATGTCTGATAAAGTGTTTAAAGCCTCTCCATGAAGTTTGTGGTATATATTAAACAAAATTTTTAATTCAGTTAGTTACAGAGAATATAGTTTCTGAAATTTTTTTATATACACGTTTTGTTAGAATGCCGCACATTTTTGTGCATAAAGTACAAAAAAGTCACAAGTTTTCTAGCATTTTTATTATTCAAATGCAGTTTGTTATATAGTTTAGAGAAGCAGTTTAAATTATGATAGTGGTGTCAGATGTTTTATCTTTAATGAAAGATTTTTAATATCGAAAATTACTCAATTTAATTAATATTTAAATGGTTAAAAATTAAAGATAAGGGCATTGCGATTGAAAGTATCGTAATAAAAACATTGACTTCGAAATTTCTATACGAGAATTACGTATCTAGTATTTCATAACTTGGATTGCATACAAATAAATATTTAACCAATTTAAATTAGTAAACAAAATATTTATTGTGCCGTATAGCATGTACTTGAAATACAGGGCCTTTAAATGAACGACTTCTAAAAGGTCTGAACCTGAGGTAATCTTGCCTAAATATTGAGACTCTATACTTTGAGACGGTATGGATTCTACAGTTAAACTCTGCAGTCTCTACACAATGTAATTCTGCACAAGAAAACTGCAAATAATAGAATTTAATGACGATTATTTTGATAGCTACATGTTGAATATTCTTGTGTAGAATTGTTAATTGTGTCGAGTTAATTAAAGCTTGAAAAGTTTGATTCTTATTTCTATTGTAGCATTGTACGTTTTAGGGCTTCTTTGTTAAGAATTAAAATTAAAATTTAATTACAAGTTTTACCTTACAAATTATTTTTAATTTTACAACTAATATTTTATTATTAATATCTTGATTTTATTTTAAGCATAAGACCAAAATTTTCTATCCGTAGTGTCCTGGAAAAAAATTTCTTGATGAGGAAGGCCGAATGAGTACTAAATTAGCCTCGAAACGTGTTGGTTCCCATTGGTTAAAAAAAAAGACGGAGAAACAATAAGGAAAAGAGTGAGAGGTTTCGTTTGGTTGACTCGTTTCCTTTTTCTCTCTCTTTTTTTTCTTTGTTTATATATTTGTCTATAATGCGCCGAAAACACGGATGGTTGAAAGTATATTTTTCTCAGTTACGCCTTTTTGGGTAATTTATTACACAAGATGACTTTGTTAGAGATTATGTTTCCAAAGATCTTTCTAAAAATTGTAAAACAGAGGTATAGAGCTATAGAGTTCGTTTCCGTTCTGAAAAGGCCGATTCTTAGCAAACTCCACATATTTTCTTTATTAGACCTTTCTGAACTACACAAGAAAATTGCAATATTCGGGTTTTAAAAATTAGCGCCATAAAATTCGATGATCAATTATGTATTTTCACTTCAACCATCAGCTAACTTCACTTCGTTGAGTGCTGAGGGGAAAACAGTGGATCAAATGCATGGAACAAAACTTTATTTTTGTAATATCTTCGTATTGAATAATAATTATTAACATTTTATTATTTCATTAAATAGTTCTTAAAAAATAGGAACTATTTTTCAAATGCACTTATATAGAAAAAGTTAGTTTTTACGAAGATATTAACAAAATAGGGCAAAAATGGAGCGAATCCCATGCATTTGATCCATTGTTTTCTCCTCAGCAGTTAACGAAGTGTAGTTAGCTGACTATGAAGTGAAAATGCCTAATATTTCGATTGACCGTCGGTAAATTAGAATGGCTGAGAATAGCAAAGTTATAAAATGTAATATGTTTTTGTTTACCTCACCTGAGATAATAATTCTACGATAAAGAATATCAATGATTTTTAATTCTTAGAAAGATTCTTAGATAAGAGTTAGGAGAAAGTCCCAATTTTTTCGTACAATGCTTTATCTTCAGTATCTTTTAGAATTATGTTCCGGCAAGAACTTTATTTTTCATAAAATGACTAATAACTACTGACTGGCGAACCAAACAAGATATTATAAATCAGCTACCATAAACATCCATATCTTCAAATTTAAAGAAAATCGGCAACGATTCCATGCCGTGGACCTTAATTTTTCCTGAAAATATAAAATGGGTCACATTATCGTCGACTTATGCCCAAGATTATATAATTATATTGACTTTAGCTGTAGTGAGTCGCGCATTATGTATATAATCTCTGGGATGTAGTCAAGTCATATTCAGCAAAGAGACCGGGCGCATTCTAAGTTCACTACCTCGGTGCACCAATGTGCAATGCCAATGTCCGACTGACGTTCGATTCATTCGTCGAGACTCGCTTATTGTAACGTCAATAAATGTTATCGTGTCATAGTGATGCAACTAGGGGTGGTAGGCACTTGAAGAGTGAGAGCGAACGCGGAAAAGATTCTGCACGGCGTTATGTATCCTTCATCTTGTAAATATGGGGAATTTCTGGTTGGAAATTGCCACAATTATTGCATTTACAT
>CAKNXH010002236.1:587871-613863 GCA_932178445.1 Andricus quercusramuli | reverse complement strand
GTCGAGGTCATCAAATGCTCCCCGCTTTTCTTCCCAAGTGCCCTTGGCACGAGTTTCGAACTTCGATCCACTGTAAATTTAACCAGTTTTGTGAGTTTACTTCAGCAGATATCTTAATAAATTCAAACCCCTTATTTAAAATCCCTTCAAGCAATTTTTATTTGGTAATTTAAATGAGAAGCTGTACATATTCCGTGTATACATTTTTTTTTAAATAGTGAAAAATTTTGTTTGTATTATTCAAATTCAGCACAAAAATTATATCCAAATTAGAGGTTATGTTTCAGTGTGGCCTTACGATTATGGCGCTAAATTCGAATTGCAAATTTTCTTTTTTTGTGTCAACAGTTATTTATCCGTATTTTGTATTATTTTTTGAGAGAAAATTAATATTTAGAATCCTTATAGCCTCTGTTTCTATCTATCATACTTCAAATGTTCTTCGAAGCAACTTTCAAAACCGGATAATGGATTTAGGCGTTTTTTTTATACTTGAGAAAATAAGAATGCATCTTAGCTCTAATTGGCGATCGGCCCTTTAGAAACCTCGACTGACGAGTTAGAAAAAAGAGTGTGACCGTGTCCGCGATCTAATCGCGTCGAATCCTTGAGCGCGATTAGCCGTGCAATTATGCAACCACTGTTTCGACATAAACATAGGTGCGTTTTGCGCATGCGCAACTTCCACCGAGTAATGGCGTTTTGACTTTCTCTTGAATCGGTATCGCGATCGGGATTGGCTGCCCTGGCTTTCTCGCGTCTTAAATCTCTTGGCACTTGGCAGTGAACCGAATATTCCAACCAGTCGCCTCGCTTCTTGCAACACGCACCTTGACGAGGTCGAAGGCCGAAAAAGGTCCGATGATGCGACCTGCGGACTGTCTTCGAGAAAAAAGTGAGAAATTACGCAGCAGCATTTAATAGCTTTTGTACACTTGTTCAAACTTTTCTCAACACGTAGAATAGTAACCTGGATCTGTAACCGTCCGTCCTACATAACATATTTCTCTATGTAACACCTGTTGCGCATTACATATATTCTGAGTCGGGATTCACAATAGAATTGCTCTCCAAGTAGGAGAATAATTACTTGACATTGAGTCAATATTGATGAGCTTCTTCGCCTCAATCTAAGACCTCAAAGAAATAAATTCACAGCAAAAAAAAAGTTTTTGATAGTTTTACACTTGATTTATCTTAAGAAACGTGTCAGCTTAAACATGGCCAACTTAGACAACAGTTTTATTTAAATGTATGCATCAAACATATTCTGTAATAGACATGCGTTATAAAAAATGCTAACTGATAAATTAAAGTGAATGGTTGATTAGAAAAAAAAGATGATTAAAATACAATAGAGTTCATTAGTATTTACTTCCTCATCGGAGAGATAAGAGATCGCACCTCGCATTTTGCGAATAATCGAATGAACATTGTGGGTGCAAACAATAATATTTAACCGCGCCGATTGTTAATAATACGATCCAGCTTTTTAGGTGGAGACTTTCATGTTTTCATGCATACTGTATAATATCAACGTCCGCACGCAAACCAGCTGATTTGCACTCGGTAGCAGCTGTCGAGTGTGTCGGATAATTTGCGCACAACATTGCGTGAGAGAAAGAAGGAATGACGAGATGCGAAAGAGAAAAGGAGAGAGAAAGGCTTGGAGTGGGAAAGAAAACGAGAGAAAGAGCGAAAGAGCGATATAGGCCTGCCCTAGGGTAACTTTATCCTTCGAGCCAAGTCTACCCCTTCTTCGCATTCACCGGGCGTTCACCAGGGCCGTCTCTGGTAAAAGTATTGTATTTACAAAAAGAAAAAAAAATATTGGCAAAGTTTCTTTCTCAATTACGTGACTAGTAATTTTTAGTAATTTCTAATTAAAATACATTCTCTCCTACTTTACATTATCAACAAATATTTTTGGTATACTTTTCTCATAGAAAATTTCTACTTATAGCGTGAAAAACAAAAAATTAGTTTGAATTTCGCGACGAAAATTGTAGGGCCACAGTTAAATACCTTTGATTTTGAAGTGTTTGCGGTTTTATTGACCAGTTATTTCCTCAGTTTCAAAATAAATGTTATCCGATTGCATCCTAAAGTAGAGTCTCAAAATAACCTATTGCTCTACCTTTTGTTTAGAAATAGAAATGAACGTTTATTTTAAAGCGTCAAAAGATAATCATCCAGTTTGAATTTTGTTGCCAAATTCGTATTTCAAGATTTTCTTGTGGATCTCTAGAAAAAAATTAGGAAAACGGACAATGGGAGAAGAGAAAAAAGATTATCTTTCAAGGTAGTGTTTGAAGAAATATTTTTGGGCACGTTCCTGGGTCGGAGACGTGCTGGTCTTGGCGGAGCGGTGCCACCCACTCTTGACGAAAATTCGCGAGTACGCGACCTTGACTTACCGTACGGCCCCTGGTAGAGGCGAATCTAACGGTCAATAGACTTGGTCTCGTTCCGCGCTCGTTCGACCGACTGGCTGTGTCGCCTTTTTTGTCGAACGTTCAGGATAATGACTCGTCGCCGCGGGTCCTTAAACTCCGCACCCGAACCGGGAGGTGACCGACCCCAAGTACGTCGTCGGCTCTTTTTTCACCGATGCATCAGCGACGCCGGATGAATCAGAGCTTATGTTTCCTCCAACCAAGCTGACAATGAGTACAATCTCTCCACATACTAGGGGATTTTACAACGTTGATAGTTCCCACATTGAACTCATTCTCGGATTTAAATATTTTTTTCTCCTTTTATCCTCCTTTTATTTTATAGATCAGAATGAAATCTTAAACATGGACGTGGGTGGGTTGAAAGAAAATAACCGCTCTTGAACGAAACTGAAAGGGATATCGATCGAAAGTGCAAAGATACGCCATTTCAGTTGCCAAGTCAATTATCCAGCCTTGGACAGAAGTAGAGGGAGAAATCGAACGATTGGATCACGTTCGTTCGACGTCATCGTCAAGGCCGATGATCTTATCTCTTTTTCTCTGCACCCGGGCATAATCCGGTTTCGAATCGGTTAATCAGATATTATTGGTCCCTTGCGTACGATTACATATCTCTTATTTAATTGAATTTGCATTTCCTAAGCTAAATAAAACTCCGGATCTGCTCTTATTCCTGCTGGGACCCACGATAGGGACACCTCGCTTCGCAGAAAGACATCAGGATTAAAATTAATCCCACCCGGCTTTTCTTCATTCAGGTGCTTCACCTCGCGCCGATATGTCTTGGGTTGAATAAACTTGAAACTCGCAAACATCATAAACAGCGAGAAAATACTAGTCATACAAACCCGGACTGCTGACTTTGAGAAATTGATACAAATTCTAATATTTGCCACATTTTCGAAAAAATAATACAAACTTTTTTTTGTTACACGTAAGTTCCCTGAATGGTTTTATCGACTATCACCAAAGAGTGAGTTTATAATTTACGTGCTTGCACATTTTGGTTGCCGCTCATCAATCACGCGCGAAAGATCTGGTCGCAGAAAATTGTCTTTTGACGGCGACAAAGGCGAGCGATCTTTGAAGCAGCTTGTCGAAAATTCATTTTTACCGGCAAACAATGCAGTCGAGTTGGCCTTGGCGTGG
Organism: Andricus quercusramuli; assembly: GCA_932178445.1. Classification (NCBI taxonomy): domain Eukaryota; kingdom Metazoa; phylum Arthropoda; class Insecta; order Hymenoptera; family Cynipidae; genus Andricus; species Andricus quercusramuli. The sequence continues at coordinate 610,255 of CAKNXH010002236.1, read as the reverse complement.
ACGTTGAACTTATCCTCCGTGGCCGATGGATACAGGGACGAAAGACGTGGTCATTTTGGCGTTAATCGCTTCTGGACTTGGCGAAACCGCGATAATAAAACTACACTGAATAAATATTTTTGTTGTCAGTTCGTCGCCTGTCTTTATCACGTGCGTCATGCCAGCAAAAATGCTAATCGTTGAGTGGAACGTCGCCATTTCTCGGTTCCGTACGCATTTATTATACTGCGAAAGGTATACCTATGATAGCCGATAATTGCCAGCTCCAAGGAAAAAACTAATTGTCAAGATTTTCAAGTTTAGGTCTCTGGCAGTCTAGAGTATGTTTTTGTAGAGTTGAAACCATACAAGCAAAGAACAGCTCAGAAGCTGCATTATTTTATCCGTATCTACTTTAACTTATTTGGATCGAGATTGTTTTACAAATCAGGAAACACTGAGACAATTGTTTCAAGTAAATTGAAATGTAGGAACGATAAGGAAACATCGGACGACGCCATTTTCAAGAAACTTCTCGTTCTCTCATGTTAAATCGATTGTCCTTTTAGTAGATTTACAACCTTAACCTTATTTGTACACAGAATACTAGATAAGCGTCACACTGTTTAATGGAATAGAGATTTGTTATCCAATATTGAAAGAGAAAAGAAAGGAATTGTCACATAGGGCATAGGCGACGGGAAAGGGAGCTCGGACATTCAAAACTTTTCCGGAATTATTTTTTTCTTCTGTTATCTAAACTAATAATAATTGAATTTAATGAAAATTAAAGGCTCTTGGCATTTAATCTTGACTTTAGGAATTTCATTTTTCACCAAGTTCTGCGCCTATGGATGCCAATAATCCAGTATAGTAGAACACAAAAGGAGAGAGTGGGCGTAATTCTTGCAACGGTACACGCACGAACCCGCGTACACAAGTTTCTACTTGTCGCCATTCCCTAGTGGCAAATTGCTTCCCTCTGGATTCGTCATAAGATGAAAGTATACAAATTGCTGTCTTCTATGAAATTTACTGCAAGTTTCGAAGTTTGCTCTTTCAGAAAATGAATACTTGAGCTCCTCCTTATATGTTCGTTTTTTTCTTGGTTGTTGAAAACGAGATATTTGGAATCTAATCAAGACCCTCCTGTTTTCCACACTTTGATCCGGGATACGCCCGTCTTCGGTTCGCCGAAGCGTGGCATCATATTCAAAATCCATGAGCATAACGGGATTCCGGTTTTTGACCCTGATAGGAGCCGAGATGCGTCTCTTTTGAACGTTATTGCTATGTTGCTCATCATTCTCCAGATTTGCAATTTATATCAGGTTGACCGCGTCAAAACAAAATTCCTAGAATTCCCAAACTACTTTTGGAAGACTTTTATTTATGAAGGATCCTTTAAACTTTTCCTCCAGTAATTTTGGTTTCTTACTTATTTTTGTGTCGAAATGAATTGCATCTCAGAGTGCATCAAGCTTAGCCGGATTGTTGTGCGATGCCTGCAGGGATCTCGAATTCTCCGAAAGTCTACCTCTCTTAACGGCAATAATCTCTTCTGCTTCTAGCAAAGTGGTGTTAAGCGAACACCGAACGCGCAATGCTTATAAAGAAGCACGTGGTTAACGCGTGAGAGAAGAACGAGAGCGTTAAATACGAGTGTTTAGAGTCGAAAGCCGTCTACCCGTAGAATACCGTTAGTTTCGTCACTCTCCTTTGGAACATGCATAATTTATTATCTTTTAATCAAGAGCTACCTAAATTAATTCCATTGAATGCGTGAATCATTTCTTTAACCTGGAACTCATTTATAAGCGTGAACAAATTCAGATGTACTTCATTTATTCATTTTCTATAAAACAGCAATTGCAATTCTGAGTTCCAAGATTCTTGCGGATTCGCCTTACTGATAGCCTTCATCACATCCTAAGTTTCATCTTGTTGCACGAGATTTAGGAGACAAGATACTGGGTCGATACGTGAGCCATTTGCAAAACAGAAAGACGTCTATTCGCAAGGAAACGAAGCCTTGGCGAATCTAGAATCTCGTTCTCCATTGGCGAACGATGAACGTGTGGAGCATTCGTTTGGGTACCTCGCCAAGAGTTGAATCCTTGTAAGATCGGTGACGACATTAACCCTGACCGACTGACGAGATACGCGATTCCCGCAACGGTGACAGTTTAAAATTAGCACTTTTAGTCTACCATAGACTCATAGAGTGATCTTCGTACCTGTTCTTGCATTCCAAGATGCAATAACTTTCTGCAAAAGAAAGACGGAATACATCCTTGTTCTCTAATTTTCGCTACTAAGTCAAAAGGTTCCAATTTCCACCCCTTATTGAGGTGATTTGAAGACTCATTTCTGTTCATCCCAATCACCTTTTCTTCCACAATTTACACCTATGTATGACTTTCATTTCATGCTTTCTAAACCGTTAAACGATTCAACTACCATCAAACATCTCAAGCTATTTGATTTTAAGTGGAATAAAATGTTCGCTTTCGAGTCCGTTTCCCTTCCAACTTTCAAACATGATTGACTTTCAATTAAACACTTTATCCAGCTCCATTATACAATATCAAACCACTCTAACTTAATTCCACTTGCTCGTTAGACTTATCTCATCAGTTTAGCTCTTTGCATAAAAGAAAAAGAGTTAAAACATGCTCTAGAAAAAATTGATACAACAGAAAAATTGGACCCCCCTGGGTATGGTAAGTGGTAATTCAGCGAATAACGGCTTGCCTAACGTTTTGCCGGCATTGAAAACAAGGCATATAGTAGAATCCACGCGTTCCATGCTGTCTCTCTCTAATGGCGACGTAAACAACGTAGATGCGCTTGCGCGAGTTGTCTTCTTCCCTCGTGCAATCGCCCTTCCCCTCTTTTATCTCCCATCCCACCCACACCCAATCCTTTTCGCGGTTAAGGCTGCATTCCCACTCTATAGTTCTCTATAGAGATTCAGTATGATCTACTAGCTCTACCTAACCTCTCGGTCAATCGAAGGGATTAGGGACCTCCAACCGAAACAAAATCTCTTCTACCTCTTATTCCATTGCGCCGACTCTCTTTGCTGGTCATCTAAACTTGCTACGCAGGCTGCGCAGTTCTTTATCTGATTGTTGAGATCTGATACGATTACGATAACCATCGAACTGTAGGTCATGTATAAGTGTGTAATTATGATTTTGTCATGAAATTCAAATTACAATATTTTCTTCTGCAGCTTCAATCGAAGTGCTGTAATTCTAGTTGCCGCGAATGGAAAGTGTTGGAAAGACTGGATCATTTCAGAGAATTTTTTTTTTTTTTTTCATTGCATCAGAGGAGAAATTTTACATTTAGATATCGGTGAAAAGCCAAATAGCGTAAGAAGGAAGCTCTTTGAAACCTGCTTTTCAGTTGGCGAGCCGTGCAGAGCGATCGCAACCTAAGTGCTTTCAGCACTGTGGGGCCGGTTGCCGCGGCGACGCCGCGCCGGCCGGTGGTTGGGGACGCTCGATCGAAAATATCAGGAAAAACAAATACCGACATTTTCTGATTTTTTGTACCTGGGATCCACATCCAAAAGATCCAGCGAAAAGAAAATGAAGTAAAGACGTATGGTAAGAAAAAAGGAATTTGGGTTTTTTTTTTTGAGACGCGTTCAGACCTGGAAAAGACCCGCCCATCGTGGGGCTCCGAACCGTGTCGAAACCCGAAAATCTAACGAACCTCATTTTCTAACGTATGGAGATCAAAAGGGAGGTCTGTCCAATTTCGACTTCGAAACGGCCTCGGACTCCCACTGCAGCTACTGTGGCGTAGTAGTGACTCACTTGCGATCACTGCCCCCTCTATTCGCTCTCTATCTCTTTCCCCCATCCCCTCTAACGCGCTCGGCGAGCTGCTCTTACACTCGTTCGGGACGATTCTCTTGTGTCGTCGACCCCCGACTGGAAATTGCGCCGAATCCCGCATTCCCTTCCTGCAGCGTCCCTGTAAACGCGTTGCAAGAGCGTCACTCACAAGTCATGACAACTCGATTTTGGAGGACCATTGGCCGCCCTACAGTCCCGGAAATAGTCTGCTTCGTGAAAAGGGGACCAAATTGAGTGAAAATGATGGAAATTATCTCGTTTTGAGTGGAAAAGGGAAAAAATCGTTGGGGGGGGGGCTCTTTTTAGTTCAGCCCCTGATTCTGTTGTTGAAGTTCAACTTGTTACTAATGAAACGTTGAATATTGGAATAGCGAAATAAAAAAAATAGTTTAACCGCGGGGATTCGAACCTAGGTTTGCCATCCAGTGTCGTTGACCTCGATGACAACACTCCACGAACCCCCCGTCGGATTTTAGTTTTGAAGAGCATGAGCTGATCATCCTTTTTTGCTCGAAAGTGGATTAAATGCTTTGTCTTTTTTACATTGTTGGATCGGCGCGAATGGAAATTAGCTCTTTATCCTCGGAAGAGGCAATTTTTGTATCGTTGTTGCGATTTAGGTTTCCAATCAGCCGAAACGAAAAAGAAATATCAATTCCGAGAAATTTTTCTTATCGATCGCACGCTTAATCCTGGAGGTCTCTTATCTGACTTGCAAGGTCGTTAATCCTGAGTGCATACTCCAGAGTATGGTTATCTCTAACGGAACTTCGTCCAAAGACAACAAAGTCAGATTGGACTTGGGAAGTATTTTTATTCATTTACGTGGACTTGAGGTTTCTCATCTTTTGAGTACTCGTGAAATTTAGCTGACTACTGATGTAGAAGATAAGCAGCAGGATTGGCATATCTTTTATGCAGGGAGATTGTTTTAACGAAGGGATGAGGTTATAGAAAGCTTAGTTCCCGATATTGCTTTTCTGAGTTATTTAAATTTCCCTGGTGCAGATTGTGAGGTTCGTTTCGCCATAACCTTGCAGATATAAAGAAGCGAGTCTTGCTTTGATAAGCAAAGAGAACCTGGCAGATCTGCAAAGTCATGGAATTTATTTACTCGCCCCTATTTCAAAAGTTAAAGTCTTAATAATTATTTTAGTATTTTTCTTCGAATTGATACAAAGTGATTTCTTTTACTAATAAAAATAATATTCTAATTCTAGAATTTTTAAAAATATAATAATATCAATGAAAATTGTTCAGAATTCAATTATTATTGTTAAAAAGTTCTGTAAATTTGGATTGATAAATAGTTGTACCAGAAATTGTCGGTAAATCAGTGAGCCATCAGTAGTATGTATTGAAATTGAATAGAGTGGACAGCATTTTTTTTTAATAGATCTGGAAAACTTGGAAAAGTCATCGAATTTTGAAACCGGATTTCTATAGCAACCCCGGATAAGGATTCGATCCTTAGTCGTTTTCCCGAGGGAAGATGATCTCGTCACTCCGTTATGGAAGCTCCAAGGTTGCCAGATTGAAGAAACGAACGCCCACCAGAGACAGAAGCAATAGAAGAAGAGACAGTTCAAATATATTTCTCTGTTTGAGCTTCCTTTAATCACACTTACTTCCACTTTCTGAAATACAAAACGAGCATCTCGATTTTCCTGAAAGTTTGATCAAGGAGTCGTTCAGAAATGCACAAATAGAAAAAGAGCCAGAGTCTTGATTTGAAAGATTCAATTTTATATTAGAATCCCCAACATAGTTTCCAATCCCTCACTTGTTAGAGGTTATCTCTCCGATAAGGAATCGATATATTGATATTCAGTTATCATTCCAGATGCTTAAAGGTCCCAGCCTCTGATCTGTTGATATTTGCCACAAAGAATCATCTAATAGATTTTTTTTACAATAATAATGTAATATTTCAACACAAAGAAATCGATTACGGCAAAGCTGAAGCTACTGAAAGCTACTTCCAGCCCCATGAATAACTCAGGAGGTGACATAAGCAAAGTTCGTCCCCTCGTGCAATTTGCAACGAACATAGAATGCGTCTCAATCGACCAATATCAAGCCAAAGCCTTCTGATATCATCCTAAGAACAATAATTTAAAAAAACCTTTAAATGCCAAAGGCTTCTGATATCCCGAGACTAAGAATTTATGAATCCCTTGAAATTCATCAACTGAGTTTGGCAACCCTGCAGATCCGTCTCAGCGGAAACTACGCAGTATCTTTTCATTCTTTGTTGTCAGCTTCCCCTCTACTGATTTTTTCCCGACTTAGCTTCAGTGGTCCCACAATTTTCCGTCTCTCGTCATTTCGGCAACCCCCTTTCTGGGGGTTCCATGCATTTTTCTCGGCCCACCCCGTATAGTTCGTGCGTGCGCTCAGTCGTCAGTGGTGTGTTAAGAAGGGTCAACGTCCGACCCTCACCACAACTGCACGGATCGACGCGCGTACGCGCCAACACACGAGCGCCGGTTTGTTTTGGTTCCCCGGGCGTTACCCCGGTCCCCACCTCTCGTCCGACCAGTCGTGGATTCTTCCCCTCTTCTGTTCTGGAGGGGGAGGACGAGGAGGGCTGCTCCTCGTTCGCTTTTTCCCCCTCCACGCTCCCGTCCTTCCCTCATCCCTGAGAGATACGAGCGCTATATACTCGCGCCCGTGAACCGTCGCCATGTGGAACGCTGATGAGATCCCGAAACCTTGGTCGTCGCATCAGGACGAAGATGAGGAGCGAATCAGGGTGATGGGGGAGCAAGGGACGTAGCTCCAAGGTTCCCAATGGTCTCGAGTCTCATCCGCCTTTGTCTCGATGCACCAGGGGCATCCCTGTTGCTCTAAATTCTAAAGTTAAACGCCCTGAAGCCCTAAGCCTAAACTCAAAGGCTTAAGCCAGACACTCAATGATTTCCTCCTCATTAGCTTCGCATTTGCTGATTAATTTCGTGCGAATTAATTTGACAGTTTTGGTATGGTGTATATAAACTAGGAGATCGTTAGTTAAAGACGTAAATCCTTTGTTTTGTCTGATATCCGAGGTGGTAGTTTCCGAAACCAGGTAAAAATCAGGGGTTGGGTTTAAAAATGTTCATACGGCGAAGAATAATGCAACAGCTTATGTTACAATACTTGTACTCAATGACGTTACTGCCTAAATTAAATGTAATCCTCTGGTACCAGTTCTCCAGATGTATTCCGCATCTTTACATGTTCCCTGCAAGGAGTTTCGTTTATTAGTTCCCAGAATAAGTTTCATCATGTAATGCTGATTCACTTCAGTAAATAGAGGCTCAACCAGATTTATACTTTTGGTACTGGTCCTTACCAGATGCTCCACAAAGTCGGATCCGTCCTTTAATGCCCTTCTTTCCCACCAGATAGTGCTGCACTAAGAATGCAGCACTACCTGGTGATCAGGACCAGTATTGAAGGATGTACTCAAATTTTTGGAAGCGTCTCATTGTGAGAACCCGAATTAATGCCTCAAGTTCAATCTAGAAATTTTCAGCACCTGAGAAATTTCTTGTTTATTTATTTGAAGGAGGTATTAGACCTGGTATCTTTGAAAGAGGGTCTTTGCCGAGGCAGGTCAACGCCGTGGATTCATGTAAGTGTGCGTAAGGCCGTTCTGTGCACCGATACGCCCAGGCCACTGCACCCGAGGCCTATCGTGGCCATCAAGGGGGAAGCAGAGTTAGCGAGCAAGAGAGAGAGAGGGCTAAAAAGAAGGAGAGACAGAAGAGGGAAAAGACCGGGAGAGAGACTCACCGCTATACAAGTGAGACGGAAAGGCTTCGCCGATCGATTTTTATCGACGTGTACCGTCCTCTGCGACTGAAACTGTATGACGTTCCGGAGTGCTTGGTACCAGGAATCAAATCATTCTCTCATTATCTCCCAACCACTGTGCACCGATATCTGCATTCCTCATACATGTACGCTCGTACACTTGCTCGGCTAAGAATAGTATATTTCGATACAAGGGGCCAAACGAGCAGTGAGCACCCGCCTGTGAGGCCTCATGTATCGATCAATATTTTTCTTTACAAATTACAATCCTAAACCTGAGATTGCCTACCCTTTACTTTTTACGACGCCAGATAGCACTAGTGGTAAACCCTGTGAGCAAAACGTTTTGGTAACCAGCAAAAGCATATTGCTCACCGGTAAAAGCATATCGCTCACCGGTAAAAGCATATTGCTCACCGATGGTGAGGATTTTAGCCATCACCTTCGCGCCCAGTGCAGAATCGGCCATTGTCGATGTCTGTAAATGATGGGCAAACGAATGTTTTGCGTAGTGTATGTGTAAAGAAAAAAAATCATCTGCCCTTCAAAAACCAGGAAACTACGCAGGAGTTCTAACCTAATGGTTTCCAGCTGTTCACAGATCCCCTGGGTTTTCGGTGGTCAGGAGAGTCAAACCTCTGGATTTTAAATTCTTAGAGGCAGGTTCGGTCTTTTTTAAAGGGACACAGTGGTTGTAGGAAATGTTTGATAATCTTCATTTCTAATAATTTGTTCTTTCCATCCTTTCTCAAGATGAAATCTTGGGTTTAGTTATCAATATTTTAACTAAACTTAACATTATAAGTCCAACTGTTGATTGAAAAGTGTGGAATGGTGGGAGATGATTTTTTTTCTGGATTTTGCAGCTGATAGCAAGAGGTAGGTGTATGTAGAACTAGAGTCTTAAGAAGACAGGGGGACCGTTGTTGGGTAGGAGGGTGGGGGATATCGTTTTGTGTACCTGTAGGTTGGAATTGTGGAGAACGGATACTAAGAACCGAAAGGGATGAGTAAACCCGACAGGGTTGCCGGCTGGCTGTGGCCTGTGTAGAGCAGCATCAGGTAACATGGTGCAATGTTGCCAGTAGGATCGCTAGCTAGACAAACGCGTTGGGGATGCACACGCGTGGCCTGACCGGTGCACGGCGACGACGACGACGACGACGTCGGCCATCCACCCTACCGAGCCTGCTCACGCATACACATCGTCGCAGACCTTGGCTACCTATACACACGTGTTTTTCTCGCTCCATCTCTCTCTTTCTGATCTTCTCAACCCCTCTTTTTTCCAACTCCTCCAGGCAGTTCTCTATCCTCAAGAGAGAGTCTAGCTGCACTCACCTTGCACGCAACCAACTTTCTTGAGTAAATCGATTATTAGAGGAAATTATGCATTACATTTTATGAGCCTTTAAAAAATCAAATACGAAGGTATTTCACTTTGTATTTAAATTTTAAGGAATCTAACCGAGGGTGTAGCTGTGGAATCGTTTAAAAGGGAGTATAGGATTTAAAAAATAATTTGGTCAGGGGACTCGAACCCTTGATTTTCGGTTGTTCGGCTATTAAGGGATTGGATTCGCTCCAGGTCTAAAGGCTCTCGTAAAGGCTATGTCATAATAACCTCAACATCATTTTACCGGCTTTTTCTTGCCAAACTCCTGTCCACACGAAATGAGATATCGATTTGCAAATTTGGGTAACTAAATAAAAAGAACTAAGAAAGAATTACCTACTGCTAAATGTTAACAATGAGAAGAAAAAAATTATTTGTAATTTTTTTTTATAATTACGTATAAACATTTAACAGTAGATAAACCTTCCTTAATTCATGTCTTTTATTTAATAACCCACATTTCAACTCCATATCTCATTTCATGTGGACAAGAGTTGGACGAAAAAAAGGTCACTAATAGTATATATTTCGATACAAGAAGCGAGTGCTGTGCCTTCACACGAACAGTGGATATTCGCTCGCGAATCGAACAATATTTTTGGCTTTACAAATTACAATGCAAAATCTGAGATTGCCTATACTATTTACCATACTGTTTACAGACATCGAACATAACCTCACTGACCCAACATGATGTCAACATAGTAACCTTTTACAAAGCTAGATGGAATTAGTGGTAAAATCGGTAAGCAAAACGTTTTGCTCATCGCCTTTCTGCACATTGCGGAATCTGTAAACGGAGTCTGCAAACGGCGGACAAACGAGGGTTTTGCATGTCTGTGTAAAGAAAAACGATTTTTAGGTTAGTACGGCATGGCCCTAAATTAAAGAGCACAACTAAAAATATTCTAGAATTTCAATTTTGATTTGAGTATTTTTGTGGGAAATGATGAATTGGGTACTCTCGAGTTAGTTCTTGTTTTCTTAAAAAATCTATTTTGATAAAGAAGTCTTTTATCACCTTAAAGTTTATTCCACAGTACTGGATTGAAGATTTGTGATGATTTAGTTTAAAGCACGTGATTTGCAGCCGTGAGAAACCTCATTGAAATCCTGATCGACCCTCGGACAAGTTTGTGATGAATGGAGCAATGAATGGTGCGCAGTATTTACGTACGCGCGAGATTCTGCGATGTTTACAACGTACACACATTTAAGTCCCGTGCGAACCTTTCTGCATTTCATAATTAGCTGCCCAACCCCTTTTTAGAAAACAAATCAATCATAAGAGCAATATAGAGAATTGAGATTTCCAAATCAAGATCTTACAACTCTAGTTAGAGCCAATTTCTAGACTGTCTAGACTGACTAGAAAAAATTTACTTTTGAAAAGTAATAAGATATGAGATTGAAGAATTTTGACCTATTTTAGACGCGTCATATAGGCGTTTTCTGACAAACAACTTTCGAGATAAGTGCATTGTCGATCACGCTTATCGACGTTCCTCGTTCCCAGATACTCGGTCGTACTCGAGAATCCGTTGCATGTTCTATTCTCCACTCAAGGAGGAATTTTCATGCGGTGGCATGCACCTAAGCTCGACGTATGCAGTGCAAATAAGTAAAGGTGATCTACTAATCCAAGCATAGATATATGGTCAACAAATCTGATCAAATTCTCTGTCTGCTGAAAAGCCAGCATCACAAAGAAAGTGATCTGTAAAAACTTAAAAGTTTAGGATTCAACTTGCCTAACCGCAGGAAAATCCCGGAAATATCAGTTTCCTCTCTCACACCTCGCCAAGTGGAATCACTGGAGCTATTGTTTGTATACAGGTTGTAGCATCTCGTTTCTTCTATGTAACAGGAGCTCATCTCTCTTACGTCTTCTGGAGATTTGTGCTTAGAGAAAGCTTGGATACATCAATAGATAAGCAGCGTAAGCTCGTGTGGCATCCTAGGTGTATTTTGTATTTCGCTTTCGAGAGCATCGACTCCATAGAAGTTAGACTGTAGATCCTGTAATCTACCTTCTACGACCTACGTTCTAGAATTCTACCACTCCCTACCCACCGTTATTGAGTAGGGGTGAGGTAGGAAGAATAGAGGGAGGCACTAGGGGAAGGATGGGAGGAGTGAAGGAGAAAAGCGGAGGGTTCTGAGCTTCTTGGTCTTTCTTGGGGCCCAAAGCAAAGCAAGATGAAGCAAAGCGAGACGAGGCAAGGCAAAACGGAGAGAGCATTGCCTGGCAGCCGGCATAAAAGGTCTCTGACCTCGGCAATGGCTGTCTACAACGTACACAAGAACCGCTGGGCTGAAGGCGTATGCTGTTTCAAAGGTGATGTCACGAACCGATCGTTAGGTCCTTGAAAAGGCTCTGAACCTACCTTACTACAACTACAAAATGGCAACGAGCAGCAAATTGAATTATTGTCGACTTTTATCACCACTTACCTTTATCACGGCTGCCGCACGCGTCTGCACGAAAGACCCACGCGATTTCATGCCTCGATGCTAAACTCCAAGAACAACTATAAAGCAATCCTCACGTCAATCTCGAGCTAAAAATCCTTCCAGGATTTCAATTTAATTTCTTGTGCCTTTTTAAAGTTTCCGGCAAAGGATTGCAATTTTTCGATTAGAGATGAATATGTTGAGAAACTACGGTAATTTATTTAAACACAAAAATACAATTCTTGAATAATCAAAGACCCTTTTTTGAATCATTGAACAGATCTAGAATAAATTTCGAAAACAAACCGGAAGTCAGGCTCGAAATCATAGACTTATTCATGAATACAATCGCTTGGATCGAACAAAAGATGCGTTTTCTCTGCTTGTAATCCTCGTCTATAAACCATTGGACATGCATCGCTGGAATCGATCAAAGAAGAAAGAAATAAAAAGGTCAATGTTTCGAGTTTTTAAAATGCAGGGCGGAAGTCGAAAATGGATGTTTTCTTTTATCCCCTCGATGAATTTTCATTATCAAGGTGGCATAGCACGTCGATGATCATTGCGTGCCACACTGGCCATAATCTATAGACATTGGTTTCGCGATTTGAATAATCACACCTGCGAACAATGAAAGCCACTCTGCCAGAATTAAGCAGCCAAAGGGCAGACGCACGCTACTTAGATATTTATAGGAAACACAACACTGCCAGAATTTCCACCACGGCTGAAGTATTCCACCCAAGTGTGGAAATTTGATTTCAGACCAATAAGGCCTTCACTGCCCTTAGTGTCCTGACAGCTAAAAAAAACCTATTGATGCCAAAATGAATTCTAGTTAGCGCATCACGAATATTTCCTTCATTTTTTGTAGTTTTAATATTTTGAGGTCTTAAAAAACAAATGTTTGCAATATTATAAATGAAATCAATACCTCGATTAATACTGGAGTAAAATAGAGAATAGATTGCACCGCAAATGCAACAGCCTTGGCTTGAATGACGATGTCGTCACCGAATTTTCCTTCTAGGGAGTTTGGTGCCAGCTCAATGACGTCGACGCCTATCGTCATGAGCCTCATTACGTCATCCGTATGGGGATCAGTGGGAGATGCTGCGCAAACAATTTTAGCTTACACCCTACTCGGCCTCACGTTGAATTCCCATTACGTCACCGACTTTACAGCTAGTCACTCGCCGGTGTAAACAATGAGAATAAAGCTAACGCCAGCCTATTATAAGTGGATAATTTCCCGAAATAGCTCCCATCCATTCTTTTTAATAAACCTTTTGGGGATTAAGAAAAAAATAAAAATGATAGTTTTCCAAATTCCTAACCTAACGCGACTCATCTAGACTTAAAGAAATTGATAATGCAACGTTTCGGTAACGAATCGCTACTCTCATCAGTCATATTCAGAGTGATAAGGAGTGCATTTTTTGTCAAGTTACAAGGGTCAAGATATAGTCGAATTGACAAATGTTAAATTATGAAACATAACATTTTTAGTGTTGGAGAATTAAAAACATTGTTATAAAGTTGTAAATGTTTGTATTTCTTTAAAATTCGTATATAATTTAACTATTGTGATAAACTACATTGTACATTCAAAAGTTTGTGTGATTCAATTAAAAAACTTTTCAGCATAAAGATTTAAAAAATAGAACAGCCACATCTTTCCATAATATATATGATTATTTTTAAGAACACTTATTTATATTTATTATTTTTCTTACTGGTATTTCGTTAATTCAAAACATAATCTTAGTTTATTTTTGTTTTCAAAGAAATTTACCAACTATAGACTAAATATTCTTTTAATTTTCTAAAATCTAAATCCTCAGTTTAAAATCGGCTCTAGACCTGGGTGCTTACACGGGGAAGTCTGTTCATTAGGTATTTCACGCTCGGTGGGGGAAATTCAAGATGTCTGCACGCCGAGGGTCGAGCAATAATAACAATTACGTGGGACGAAACTTAGTTCTTTCAGTGAGTTGTAAAAAAAAGTTATTTTTCACCCTTAGTGTATTTGGACAATATTTTTTATTTTTCCAAAACTTAAATAATAAAATCTATAAAGTATTATTTGTCGATTTTATTATTGAATTAATAGCTAAATAAAAACAAAAAATAAAATACAAATACACTTATGGCCAAAAATAATTTTTTTCCAAGTATGTTCCCATGTAATTGGTCTTATTGTTTGGCCCTGGGCGTGCCGACATCTTGCCAGCTGACGTCACAACATGAAATACCTAATGCGTCATAGCCGGTGATACCGGCCGGCATTTTACCGGCGTCCACCACATGTTGAAACCGTCGTTTGTTCACAGGTTGGTAAATTTTCTAGAGTCTGTAAATGAGTATTATGGCAGACAAATATGTTACAAATAATTGAAAGAGTTGAAGTATTTTATCAGTATTTTATTGTAAATTGAGTCGCAACTCTCCGAGTTTTACAAACCCTGAGAACTATTAGTTATCATGGTAAGTTTAAGGAAAAATTAAAAAGGCCTGTGAATCCTAACTCTTAAAATTGAGCTCTGTAACGTCTATAATTATATGGGAGAATAAAATTCGAAGATATATTTTTATATTTATTATTAATATCTCGAAACTGAAGTTGATTGTGTATCAGAATTTTGAGGTTTAATTGCAGTATCCTCAGTTGGGAATTTTCTAGACAGCATAAAACTTCAAATGCCTTTTTATTCTAAATAATAATATACATTTTCAATTTTCATAGGCTAATTTTGCGAAAGGAATGCTTTTTTGGCATCGATTTTGTCATCATAGTAGCACAGTTGTGTGCATTTCAATAATTCGAAGTGGCTCTTTCGGTTCGATACCCCGCATTTGCTTTTCTACGCGCAAAGGTTAAAGATGAAGCAGGCCTTAAATTTCGAAACACGTGGCTGTAGAGAGAAGATAAGCGAGGGACCAACTCGAAGAACTTCCGGCTTCGAAAAGGGGCGTTGCACCGATAAAATTAGATCCAAATTTGAATGCAGGTCCCCTCGATTCTGGGTTCAATGTCCACCCTGAGAAACCAGTTATATTCTTGCAGCAAAGTCTATTTTAATTCACATCTAATTTTCTATTTTGGTAACTAAAATTCTTTTTAGGTTCCTTACTTTTGTTTTGTTATCAGTATAATTTGATTTACGAGTACAATTTAAATAGCTTATAAAATATCTTATATCTTTGCAAAAATGAAAATGTCACTTTGTTATTTATTTTTAGTTGATTTTCCTATTAGAAATGGTTTTTATTTCCGACAAATTTACTCTAAAATTCGAAATACAATCTTGTTGCCGACTGCGTTATCTGCCACATGGTCGTCGAACGATGTAAACAAAGAAATGTGCGCGCGACGAATTCGCGTGCGGACGGCATCGATTTTGACTACCTTTCGACCGAAAGTCGTCGCGACGCCTAGCATCGCTTTTCGACTCCCACGCATATTCCTCAATGATAATTCGGCAGGGGTCTTTGATCTTTAAAAAAAAATCTAGAACTCAAACTTGGCAGCATTAGAATGCAGAGAATTTTGTTTAGAAAGATTAAAAACATTTTCAAGGTGAAAGCCTCGAAAATTGTAATGATCTAAAATGAAATTACTATTTAACGGTCTTTTTCAAATAGTAGACTGCAAATGTCGAAATTATAACGAATTCAGTGTAAGGAATTTTTCAATTTTAAAACTAAATTCAAACCAAGTTAAAATTGCAACAGATACATAAAAATTCTAGCCACCAAATGCAATAAAAATAAAAACACTGAAAATTGGATAGCTGCAATCGTAAATTCCGTTCCAAGAAAACTAACTAGTACCGAGCGAGACGAACGTATATCTATAATTCTGTGCGCCACGTTACTCGTTACCCAGTTTTGAAACTTTCCAAGGGAAATTCGTCATTTACTATCTGCACACGTTTCTACGGAATCGTAATTTTTGTCGATTACTCAAATTTTAAATTTGTGGCAAATACATTCTTTTAATATCGATCAGAGATTATTTCTACCCAATGGCAAATAGATTTGGTACCAAAATTGAGAAATCAACTTTAAAAAGAAATCTATCATAGAAATGGTTTTTAATTTTTCCCTATTTTAATTTTGTTTCAGAACGGTCGCAAAGCCTACAAGTGTGCGTGGCGGAACTGCAACACCGTTAGATTTAAGGCTGACCAGATTGAACAACACGTTCGTGAAGTCCATTTGAGGTAAGCATCACTTTATTGTTTTCTTGAAACAATATTCCAGAAACTTGGGCCTCAACAGAAAATCTTGGTAATAAAACTCCTTTACTTTGAAACAACATGCATTTTTTAATTGACAATCAAATTATTGAGAAAGCCTACGTCTCTCTTTATCAAACTCTCTGGCGTAACAACTAACGTCGGAATAATCTTTAACTACACGATAAGATAAATCGCAAATCGTCTAGA
The DNA here is from genome assembly GCA_932178445.1 of Andricus quercusramuli. Classification (NCBI taxonomy): domain Eukaryota; kingdom Metazoa; phylum Arthropoda; class Insecta; order Hymenoptera; family Cynipidae; genus Andricus; species Andricus quercusramuli. Next base: position 594,302 of record CAKNXH010002236.1, on the reverse strand, counting down.
CAAGCCTTCTGACATTCAAATTTTTTGTCAACTATTGTTAAAAGTCTCGTGGACTACCAGGGTCATGAACAACTAGTATGGGGTAAAATTTGATTGCCTAGGAGGAGGTTTTGTTTTCTATGAACGCTATGATCTACAGAAAATTTTAAACTACGCGGGAAATTGCACATAACCTTTCAAACTTGATGTAACTTGTTTGATGCTTTTGTCACGTAATCTATTTCTCTATTTGCAAGAAAATAATAGTTTTTTGCTTATTTTCAGCCAAAGGATGCACAAACTCTCACCTCACGAGGAGGACTTTTACTTCCAGGAAATTGACATAAATCTGGTCGGTTCCCTACCCACTTTGTCCCATCGCGACATGGCTAGACCACCACACGAGGATCCAGAATATCTTAAACAATTCCACGTTGAAGCGATCCCAGCAAGCATGTACGCAGAAAATGCTCTCCGTGGAGATCCAAATCCTTTCTCCATTTCACCTGAAACCGTGAGTTTGTCGATATTATCAACTTTTTTAAGGGTGACTGCTGGACCGGAAAATCGGAAATGTAATAAGATAGTGCATTCTTTTGGCTGATAATTCTTAAGAACTTGGTATAAAAACGTTTCCAATCAATTGAGGTTGCTACAAGACCTGAAAGACTTAAAAGAGTGATGGAATTTTGAAAAAAATTACTGAAATTTTATTAGACGCATCTATTCTAAGGTCTTATTAATTATTTTTAGTTCTTTGTGAATTTTAAATTTTCAAATTGATACTAATTGTTTTACTAATAAAAATAATATGAGTTTAATTTTAGAATTTTTTAAAACTTAATTATAGTATTAGTGAGAATTGTATAGAATTCAGTAGTTCTACAAGAAATTGTTGGTACATTAGTCTGCAACTAGTAGAATGTGTTGAAATTGAATAGTTTTAGTAGACCTGGAAAACTTTGAAAAGTCGTGGAATTTTTAAACCGGACTTCCATAGCAATCCTGTCACTTCAAATATCACTAACTTGATATTACATGAAATTATGCCATTTTTAATGAGTTAGATTTGAAATTCTTTTAAAATTTCAACGTCTAAAATTGCAAAGTTTTCATGTATTAAATCATTCAGTTTATAATTCGTAATTCTAAAGTCTTTTACTCTTAAAAATTTTCATTTTTCTGTCTTAATTTCTAATAATTAATTTTTAAATTAAACACATTTTTTAAATCATAATAAAATGTTTCAAGGCGATTAACTGTAAACATAAATTAATTCAAGATTTAAAAAATTAAACTATAGTATTTATATTTCAATAATAATTGACTGGAAAACTTTATGAATGAGAAATTCCAAAACTTCTAAAAATTAAACAATTTCAAAATAGTGGATTCATAAGTAAACGACACTGAGATAGAAAACGTTTCAAATTGAACACATTCTAATTGAAGATATTATAAATTCTTCTTTTAAAATTGATAAATATTTGACTGTTTAAAGTGGACAATCTTAGATGAAGTGTTCAAAATGAAACGATTTTTATTTGAAGCGTCCAAAGTATTGTATCACTGATGAGATTGTTTATATTAAGAAATATATGAACCACAATTGAATAATTATTAATTTAAAACGATTTAAATTGAAAGAACTCAACTTTAAATGATTCCATTATAAAAAAATATAATTTCAGATTTATGATGTAAACAATGTTCAGTTTTGAGTGAATTTTAGAATCGTTCAGTATTGAGGGTTTCCAATATAAAATTACGTAATTTTGAACGGTTTAATGAAATTGGAATGTAGACTTTTTTTAAACCGAAAATCTTATAAAAGACGTGCAAAGTGAAATGTCTCTTAACTGAAATTCGATTCCAATTCAATTTCCAATTTAAAGTTTTCAATTTTCATAAGTTTTAATGTAGAATGACATTCTAAATACTGATTCAAATACGTAAAAAAATCTTAATTTTGGATTTTACCTATTTTAAAACGGGTTCGATACTTTTTCAAAATCGCCAGAAAAAAAAGTATTCTGTAAAGAAAAGTAGAGTGCAAAAACTTTCAGGTTGAAAATGATTGATGTTCATCGGAAATGGAAACGATTTTTCGAGGTCGGAGATAATATTATTTTTGTATGATTCAGAAACTTAATTTAGACTCCTTTAGTGACTTTTACTAAAAAATAAACATAACAATTTTTTAGGTTAGAAAAAATAAACTCTTTACCCTGCCTAATTTTGAAGCTCGTGAAATTAAACCTATTGAAATTAGAAGGCTTCCATTTTATAGCTATAAATTATTTAACGTTTGAACTTTCAAGTTTCAAGTTTTTATTTTAAACCTTTCAAATTTAGAAAAGTTTCACAATTGGACTGATTTAATTTGTAGTTTAGTTTTTATTACTTTAAATTCAACCATTTCAGCTTTAAAACCTAGAATTTTTTAATTTTAATGAGCGGAAATTTTTTGTTGCATTTTCGAAGCCACCCTGATCACTTTTTCTTGTAGTTCATCGGTTTGAAACTGGACTGGACTTTTGGACAGACGATACGAACAAATGGTTGTTGAACCCAATTTAATAAAAATTCTCGTTTCCTTTTTACAGGCAAAGCACTTGAAGTTGGCTTCAAGATCGTTTCACACCCTCCAGCATAACGTCGGTCTCCTGACGCTCTCAAGTGACAAACTTTCGTCTCGTCGGAATCGCGGGGAGACCAAAAAATGCCGAAAAGTCTACGGCATGGATCAGCGACAACTCTGGTGCACACAGTGCAGATGGAAGAAGGCCTGCACCCGATTCAACGATTAAGCAGAGCTCTTCGGTGAATGTCGATGTCGCCGATGGCGAGTGTTCTCGCCGAATCAACCCCAGGGTTTGCCAGTGCTACCATGAATTTTAAACCGTCGCATCACCTGCCAACTGTCAGTCATCGTTTCCAGTAAGTCCTTTCACCCCTTTATTCCTGTCCAACTCATCCATCGAATCCATAATCAATCGACGGTCAAGAAAGCAGCGGACGAATTTTGATGGAAACGTCAATCCCATGACGGATGACGGACAGTTGATGGGTCAAGACGTCGCTCTCGAAATCCTCAGGACACGAACGGATAGAATGCAAACTCAAGATTTCCTGAGGATTAGAAGACGATAACCTTTGGTCTGGTCAAGAAGACAAGCTTGTTCGAAAAATAACCTAAGGACCAAAAGCGAATCTTAAGACGATAAAGTATGACGCCTGGCACTTGGCAAATCATGACGGGGTTTCTGTAAAAGATATAAGAAAGATAGATAGTTAATATATGAGCGAGACCCGGCGGTTATGGACTGGAGCGCTTCCTTCGAGCGCGTTGCGCAACCGTCCGGCTGTCGTTCAAACCACGAGTGTCGTCGGGGTGCTGCGGGTCCCCAGGAACGAGGATAAAACAGAATCCCGGCTCCATGCTTTATGCGCAAGCAACTGGTCAAATAATCCAAAAAAATGGAAGCTGACGAGGCTCAATGTTCAGAGTTTAAATCTTCTAAGAATTCCAAGCTCAGAGCCAGAGGACTCGGTTCGATCCTCTCCTAATGTCGAAATCAGGACCTGCTGCATCCGAATTAGGTTTGATTTCTGCTCGAAATCAGTTGCCACTCTCAAACATGTTTTTAGAATCAAAGAAGCCTTTCTGCGATCCTAAAAAATCTTTCTGAATGAAAGTGAAGCAACTATGTAATGGGGAATACATAGCAAATTGTGATATTTTCTCTAAATCAATCGGATCCCGAGGGCCGAAAATGATAACGTGGAAAGGAATCACACGGTGGTTCGTAGATAAAATGGAGGAAATCGATACGAAATAAGAGATGAGGGGCGAGGATTCAGAGAGAAATGGGAAAGAGAACAAAATTTTATACACCAATTCTATACTGCCAGACAAATAATAAAAGATCGTTGTTCGAGTAAGTACCCGTACCTTCGAAAATTTATAATGTACATATAGAATGTGCGCGTAGTTGGGGCCCAGCATTGATAGTCTTGGTATCTTATCCGCAAGCAAAGCGACTCGTAGATCTTGGAAATGCTGCGCAGTCGAATCGATCGATCGATTTCATAAACAAACAAAAATCCACCCTCCAATCGAACCTCCTATCTTGCTTCCTTTCTCGCGCAAATTCGTGCCCTAAACCGGAATTTCCTCAGGATCACTGGGGGGGTTTTCAGGTTTTGGCACTTGTATATTTTTCGTACACTTGTGGAATCCCGAGACAACAGGCAGAGCTGCAAAAATAGTCGAGGATTAGTACAAACTTAAATATCGGAAACATTCCTACGATTTCAATTTTCAATTTTGAAATCCTCGGGGCTCCAGTTTTTGCAGTCTGCTTGTATTGTATCCTTAGTCAAAGTCTCAAGACGCTTGTGATCTCGAATATGCGAAGCAGTTTATATAAATATTTTTATTTTTATTTTTTTTTATTAAAGAGAAGACTGATCATGGTCCTCTGCGTTTTTAATTTATTTTAAAGAGCTACGATTCTATTTTTTTTAATGTGAAAAACGACGCGATTTCAACAGAGCTACTTCGAAAGTTCTTGTTCGATAAATAATAACGCGTGCGTGTCGTTGAACAGAAAACTTCTTGTTCCGACACGCCTAGCTAGATTAATTTTGTAAATACGTATCTACCCCCTCGGCGCAGAACCGATCCTCCGAATTTAAAAGAAGAGCTCTCTATTAAACTTTACCAACCACCGGAATACACACGCGGTCACTGTAATGTCAAGTTTCAGGACTTGACTGTTTACGAAACATCCAGTTTGATGCTCAAATGCATTTTCTAAATTAGGATTCTAAGAATTATTTGGTTTTCGGTAATACCTATTCTTTTGGGAACTGCAAAAACCAGGTGCGCTTTTGGGGATCTTTTTTTTCACCGCCATTTTTTGGCGTCGGAAATGAGGTTATTCTTCAGCGTACTCTAGATTTCCGTTTTCAATTAAGAATGATTTGCAATAATGTTCGGTTTAGTGCATGCATTTCTTAATTTTAAGAAATATATATACGAATTTTCAAAATTTACATCCTAAAATTTGGTAAAATTTACTAGTTTAAAAATTAAGATAGTGATTTAAAAACTGGTAGTTTAAGAGGACCCTATTTCCACGCGAGGGTCATTCGAAAACTGTCATTGATCTTCCAAAATCAATTATTGAAGATGATTTTAGAAAATTAGGCTAATTGGACTTCTGAAGACTTGATAATATTAAATTTAAGATGAAAATGGAAGCAATGGTGCTTGAAATTTGGAAATAGGGTGGACTGATGATTTAAGGACATCACAGATCGTGCCTTTAGCAAAATATATCGTCAATTTTAGACTGAACCTGAACATTACAGTTTCTGCGATGCCCTCGCAAAACCAGGTCTTTTTCTGTAATACCAAAAATCCAAATCTAATTTGAAACCGACAGTATTATGCCACCGTTTCTATGTTTCTCTGTGTTTTACGTACAGCAGGTTTGGCATTTTTATCGCATGAGAATAGGAGAGCGTTCACTCTTAAATTTTTTTTTTAATCCAATAAAGTTTATACTTGAAATCAGTGTACGTTACTGCGAAAGTGGTAGAAAGAATTTTTAACTTTTATTCAGCGCTAACTGTATTCCGGGTAATTTAGACAATAATTGGCGTCACTTTAAAGCTTACCATCATTAAGCATCGCGTTATATGTAAACAACTTTATTATAAATTTAAAACGTCAAACAATAAACACAGATTTAAGATTATCCAAAATAAGTGGTCTTATCTTGTTTTCCTCAGTGCTTTTAATAAAATCGCTTCAATCCCGCTTTGCCAATCCTGGTGTAACGATTCAAACCACGAGTTTTAAAACTAAAAGACTCTCGACTATAACAAAATCTCGATCTTGTCGCACAAAATAGAAACATGGAAATATCGCGGCTAAGAACTTTTCCCCAGGTAGTTACTCACTTTAGCAACCAAAGGAATTTCCGAAAAAACAGTTTCCTCTCATTGTTAGAAAATAATGTAATCAATGCAGAAACATAAAGACGCTAGTACTCTTAAGAAACTTGCTAAACATTTTTGATTACTTTTGAAATTACAGCTAAAATTAGATTTAGCAGTGTGATCCAGCAATTTTTTTTCGGCTTTTAGATCTCACAACGACCAGTAAAGTTGAACAAAATGTACTATAGTTGCAAATGATAATAGTGATCGTCATTTAGCAGAAAATTTGGGATTTCAAAGGGGCATTTTGGGATTTTTATGTCCTGAGGTCGATCGTGCCAAAGTTTCTGCTGTTTTCTTTCACCCGTAAGGGAGGAATTATTCTGGGAAGGAGCGATTTTATCGATAAATAGAAAATAGCAGAGAGAAGTATCGTAAAAGGCTCCGTTAAATAGAGGTACGCTACTCGCAAGTAGAAAGTAATTACCGTCCAGATGGGT
>CAKNXH010002236.1:552264-587771 GCA_932178445.1 Andricus quercusramuli | reverse complement strand
CTATGGGTACCTTCTCCCCCCCCCCCCCCCCCCTCATTTCTAGGTCAAATCCGCACAATGGTAGTCGGTCGGTACGCGATCGACAGAAATCGATAATTTTTTTTAAATGCACTAATACGTACACCGTAAATCGAAGATCAGCATCGCTGGCTGCAACAAGACAATATATCAGGGTATCTCAAATACTACTTTTTTAGATCCTCCAAAGAAATTTTATTTTTTTTCAAATTATTTTGTTTCAGTCTAAATATTTTGGCATTCCACTTGTCCATTTCTGATTTCAGTGACTCAGATTCAAGTTTAACGTACCTTTACACTAAAATACGTACCATACAATTCAAAGTACTTTTACCAAAGTAAAAATATAAAGGCGTTGACTTACTGACGTACTCTGTGCACCTTTACAAAGTACCTCATACAACAGTACCTTGTATCGCAAAATATACACATATTAACTAAATAATAAAATACGAGTAGCCTAGTGAAGTAAAACGAGAGAATCTTACCACTACATATTTTCAAGCTCGGATCTTACTTAAAAAACGCTTTTTATCAGCGTGAACATATTTTTCGAAACTGAAATCAGACTAGAAAAATATTTTAAAGGAAGACTGTAAATCTTCACTGACGAATTTTCTCCGATGAATCCTTCCCATTAAAAATTTCAACAAAAACCCCAATAAAAAAAAAATATTTTTTTGTAGCGAAGATATTTATTTCCACGGGCGAAATTTTGTTTTAATACATAATATACGACATCCTGCTTTTCGATCGATTCGACTCGAGCTTGACTTGAAGGTCGTTCTTACCAGGAAATCTTTTTGGAATTTGACTATTTGAGTTATGGATCAAGAGGGAGAAAGTTGATAAGAAAAGTTTGGAAAAAAGGGGGAAAAACGTGTCGCGGATACCTATGGCCGGGATATATCATACCAAAACGATCTCATATCGATTAATAAAATGCAATTTTTCGAGATGTACGGTTGGCCCCGAATAGTTCTCGCCGGACGAGGATCGTGTAACTTTAGCGGCTGTTTAGCGAATTCTGTAAGAGAGTTATAGCCAATCTTAACAATCTAGGGGATAATAAATAATTTAAACGATTAATTAATTAAATCATTGTAATGATCCTCGGGAGCTTGGACTTTCGACCTTGGTCGGCCGTACGAAGCAAAGACATATTATATTATTATTATTAATTATTATATATTAATTATTACCATCGTCATCGTCACTATCATCTTCTAGAATTATATACCATTATCGCTAATGCATTAGGTTATTATCACCTACGTTCTCGCAATGTTGTATACATGCTATTTCTGCGAAACTTTGATTATTATTAGATTAATGCGATTATTATCTATTATTCTTACATTACATTATTATTGTATAAAAATATATAAGAAAACTCGTTATAGTATTTCACAATACTCCACAAGGACGATATTGTAATTCAAAAAAAGCGTTCGACGATCTCCGAAGGAAAGACACACGCTGATCATTAAAAAAACAAACTCGAATGAATTGTATCTTTATCGAGTGCTGCTCACTCGAATTTAATATCGGACAAATATTAGAGCTTTTTAAGAAAATATAATAAAAGAGGAAAAATGATAAAAATTAGTTTCTCTGAAGATATTTTTCTGATTCCCTAAACTAAGAGGATAACAACGGTAATATTCTATTTTTTAATTACGAATGCTCTCAAGATTTGTCCGGTGTTTTTTCGAGGCTCCTTTTTTTCCTGAATACCGCGCTTGAGATTTTCTGTGAGAAAAGTGCACCTTTGCGCATTATTGTGATTCGAGAAGCCTCAAAAACTTCCAATGAGAAGAACATGAACATCAGCAAAAATTGTATATACTCTTCTATATTTTTACGCAATAGAAGCAGAAAGATATAGAAGCTCTAGTTTTACATTGGATGAAATACAGATTATCGATATATATATAAATATATATATATATAAATTACGATAAAAAACAACAGTTAACCTCGCCTGCTGAGCGAATCATTATCCAAGTAGGACTTTTTCTTAGATCGTAAGAATGCCCAAAAATCAAGGCTTGAGCGTGTTTTTAACCAGTTTTTATTTAATTTTCTCTTTTTGCGATTTGTATTTACCAACTTGAGTGCGGATTTTTTCAAGCCAAGTAGGAGTGTTTGTTTTGATTTTTTTAAGTTACTCTTCTCTGGTGCATTCTCGTTCTTCGTGATATGCTTGAAAACGCGTTCCTTTTACAAAGGCGTTTCAACTTTTAGCGAATGTCACTCTCAATATGTTTTGTTCATCCACTTCCGTGCGGAAGTTTATCAACATTTTTTTATAGTCCGGCTTACAATGCTGTAATCGACTAATTGTAAGGTTCCACCTTCGAGCCAACGTTCCCGTATTTGCGTGTTGAACATTTGTAATTTTACAACAATTTTTATACATAATGTGTGTCTCGTATTCTGATCAAAGTAGCGAACGTGTAGATTAATTTTAGGCTCTCTGAGCGTCCACCATCTTCGGTATGTTCAGAATTTTATTTAAATTTGAAGGTGTTATAATTGGATGGCTTTTAATTTGGACCACTGAAAAGTCATTTTTTAAATTAAATACAAGTTTGATTTTATTTCTTTGAAGATAATCAAATTTTAATGAATCATGGACACTTCTTAGGGTAATTCCTGAAAAAGGGATTTTAATTAAATTGTACTGAGATATTTCAAGCTGTTAAATTGCTGAAGCAAAATCGTCGCGTTTATACATATGTAAGTCTGTTCAAAATATTGTTTATGGCATTGTAAACCGCACAACTTCGAATATGGCATCACGACTTTGCCGGATTGATTCTAACGTAAAGCGTAAAATATTAAGCATTACAGAAGTTCGAGAAAAACAACAAAAACGGTACATATTTATTCATGTAAGCTGCGTTCGCTTGATCCGCGCAAGTGCATAATAAAATAAAGATATCAGTATAAATAGTAATTTAGAAAGAGCTATATCTATACGATCTACCCACGGAGCACGATGCTTACCGTTTCCGAAAACGAATTTCTATATGTCGTAAGAAATCAGTCGTTTAAGTAGTGATAATTGTAGTCCATAAAAATTAGGCAGAGCTGAAGTGAAAATCATTCCTCGATGATTTTCACGTTTAGATTCTCAGCGATCGATTCTTTAGGTTTTTTTGTTTGTTTTTTTCGACAAAAAACTCAGTCTCGAAACCAAAAGACGATCCAAAAAATGAAGAGTCTTCGGTTTTTGAAAAAAAGAATATTTATTAAAAAGTTGTTTTAAAAAATACTTAGTACCGACGACAATCGGTCAAAAAATAAAATTCATAAGGAAAAAAAAAAATAAAAAAATAGTTGTAGGGAAAAGAAAAATCGCGGGCTCTAGAATCAAAATTGGTTTACTTGAAGGTATTTGGTAATTTTATTTTTATCTTATAAGGAATGTGAATTTTGGATCCTCTTTTTAGTTTGAACGACTGAGAACGACCGTTGTAATCAATTTCATAAAGTAAATCTCTGCAAGGAAAGAAATTGATCTAATTTGGAGAATTTGTGGCCTTGACTCCGTTGTGCTTGATGTAATATATTTCACCAATCGCAGTTCAAGTTTAGGAAAATTAAGTCATGATGTGTTCTGATTGGTGATATGTCTATAAAATGTAAGACGTTTAACACAGCGTCGAGACGAGGCAGAAAAGGATTCTTTTTTTGCAGAGAATTGACTTTTTTCCACTTCACTCTCAAATTTCCAATTTTTCCAAGCCGGAAATCTTGATCTTCTCTGAAAATTCGTAACCACGTCCTGTCGCGAAAAGAGAAATTGAATTTCTCATGACAAAAAAAAAAGAGTACAAATGATGGAGAAGAGAGGCAAGATTTCTGAGAGGGAAAACTGGAAATTTTTGAAAATTTCACTACCCAAAAAAGCGGAAATCACCAACGTGAACGAGTTATGTATCGTTGCCGGTATCGTTAATTAATTTTTGTCTCTGTTGATCTAAGCCGCCACCGTTGTCGTCGTCGTCGTCGTCGTTGTTGCCATTTCAGATTCGTATGCTAAACGAGTAACTGTAAAAACGAAGAAAAAAAGGATTAGAAATAAACGAGGAAATATTTATCGACCCAATCAAAATAAAGTAGACTAAAATATTTCGAATTTTGCGAACGAAAAACGAATCGATTTTAACCTATTCGAAATGCTAAGCTTTTTGATTGGGTCGATAATTCAAGAAACTCGCTTCTATTTTCGAATCTTCCTTTTTTCCGTTGACCCCGTTCAAACAGCGAGACAGCGACACGATTGATAATGTTGAAGAGTATATATTTACGGAGAAGTGTATGAAGATAACGAAAGATCGTATATAAGATTAAAAACAAGCATAGAGATATTTAATGGAAAAAGAGTTAAGAAATCTCAAGTTAACAGTTTTATGCTAAACAGTTATTGTCTAAGCCTTTTGAATCATTGTTATCGAATATTAAAAAGAAAAAGAAGAAATGGAGAGACAGGCGCGAGTTGTACCGGTAGTTATTATATTTATATTGCGCGCATAAATATATTTATAATAACTGACTGAATATATATAAATATATATATTATTACTATATAAAGATATATATTATAACCGGCGACGACAAAGACGACGACGATGACGATGATAAAATTGGCGAGATAATAATATATTGTAGACATACGATTAATGTTATTAAACATTATATTTTATTAATTATTATATATACACATATAAATATATAAATATACTTACATAAGTATCATGTTACATAGAATATATGTTACTACAACTTCTTCCGTAATTTTCCTTTTTTTCATTTATTCCTTCCTACTTTCCGTCGTTTCTATTCCAGTTATAAGTCTTATATAAGTTATAAGTTTTTTAAAGATCGAAATTAAATCCACTTTCTCATGAATAATTTTAAGCAAAAACAGCATGATAAAGATTCACAATTAAAAATTAGATTTCCAAACTACCTCAATTTTCGGCTCATTAGAGACAAATGAAAAAAGGAGGGATAAAACTTGAAATTCTCTAAATTTCAATTCGAAATTTATTGGCATTTTTAAAGTTTCTCAATTTACTTTATTGTTGTTAGTTTTATGTATAACTGACTGGCAAAAGTACAAAGTACCTTTTGTGAATCGCGCTGACTCTAAAAAAGAATTAATTACTATTTCTCCGTAATTACATAGTGTCGACAACAAGAGAAGGAAAAATCTCTCATTTTGGGCTTAAAAAATTTAAGTAGGAAATCGACTGTTGTGAACATGTTTTTTCACATATTTTAATTGTTCAAAAGTATATTCTTGATGATTCCACAATTTTCTTTTTAATTTGGAAATGTCAAACTAAAACCCCTTGAATAAAGGACGCATATACAAAAAAAAAAGTCGATGTATGTGCAACGTGTCGATTATTGTCACGCAATCTGCAAACAGATGCGTATAAAACTCAATTTGAAATTTTGTTTATACAAATTTTCAGAATAGAGTGGTGGAAAATCAAAATGGTCCTTACCTACTGTCGGTGAGAAAATTAGAATCCTCTGGTTTTGACGTTTAAACAGTGATGAGTGAAGAAAACATGTTAGCTCAATAAATGAAGGATCATTTTACAGGCCAAACTGTTTTACGTAAATGAGCGTGAAACAAAAATGCAAAAAAAAATGTATAGCTTAAAGACCCGAAAATCGGATAAAAAGTAAGGAAATACGACAGCCTTTAACGACAGTGAACCTTGGAACATATATAGTTTTTTGTCAAAAAAATATTAGGAAAAATCTAAAAAATTCATGGTGGTACTTGAAACGTTTTTTAAAAAATTATCAGAATATAACAAATTGTTCGTTTTTTGTACATAAATATGCAAATGTACTATTTTCAGTTCTGATGAAGATAATGAAATGATTTAAATTAGAGGTAGCTAGTTGAACTATTTGTAATTATTCACAATTTGAAAGAAGTATATGTGCTTTTTCTCTTCGTGCAAATTGCGATATTTGATGACAGTTTTTTTTACTGGAAGGCAAGTGCAAGGAACCAGCTGGGTGCTGTTTCAAGACATGACAACCTTAACTGTATTAAATTAAACTCTTCAAAAATGGTAAAATTTTAAAGTTTGAATTTATATAACCTTGAGTTATCCTGCAAATTGACACTATTCTCCTAAACACATTTATTTTGACTTTTGCCTCCAAAATCGGAGTAACCCTAAAGCCAAAAAACCACTAGAAATAATTCGAATTTTGTTTATTTTATTATAAACATTTCTGGTCAAGAAATTAACAAAAATATGAGTTTTATTTTCATGATCATGATTTTCATGAAAACTAAAATGTCAGCCAATTAGCCTGTAGAATGCATGTAAACTCGTCCGAGTTTTCAACGCATGCGCACTTTCCAAAATGTCGTTGTGGCCGTTGGTTGTCACTCAAAATTCGGCTTGAAGGATCTTTTTGTCTTAAAAATGGCCAAAAACATACATTAATCAACAATTTTTTAGTAAATTATGTCGATAAACGTGACTGTGAATGGTAATCCAGTCAATATTCGTCGAGGAAGAATGGTGCTGTCAGATTTGGATCAAATAAAAAAAAATGAACGCGATCGCCGAAGGAGGTTACGACTGGAGCAGGTGGGTCCCAAACTTTTTAAAATTTTCAATATCTTTCAAAATCCACTACAAATTCTGCTATATTTAACAATATTACACGGTCTGCTCTCTCAGTTTTTAAATCAATTGAATTTAGATGAACTAATATTGAAAATTTTGTATGTAAAAATAGGTTAGAAAAAATGTAAACAAATTTCTAAATTTTTTATTGTAGCCTTATATTGCTTTTTATTTAGATTGAAAATTATTTTTAAGAAAGCTAAAATAATTAAGATAATTTAGGCTCGAGGTATTTTTCTTTACATTTTCGTTCCATACGTTTTTCTCTTATAATTTATTGTTTCTGTTTGAAGAAAGTCAAGAAGACAATGAGACTTGTCATGTTTCGTATGTTCTTTATGGCTGTTAGTTTCTTCATTTTGCGTCAAGTAAAATCTTTATAATTATGATATTTAAAATTTTTGGCAAAACTAACGTATAATTTATCTGTAGCAAGTTCCGAGCTGAATAATATTCTTAATTCTAAAACAATCGTCTATTTATTTGTATTAATAACTAAAGGTACGACAGCAGTCAAAAGAGATATCAAATAGACTTCACGAGCGAGCAAAATCTGTAGTACAAAAAGAATTAAGTCGTCTTGAAAAAGATGGAAGATCAGAAATCAAGCAAATGCATGATCGAAAGATACTGGAGATGCAGCGAAAGTATCAGGAAGATATGGAAGACATAGGCCAGGCTCATTTGGCTGCAACACTTCAACCTGACGTAGATGCAATTATTGAATCTGAAAAGAGAAGAAACAGAGCTGTTGCTCTCGAAAGAGGACGGGAAGCTGCCCAAAGATTAAAGGATGCTGAAATGGTAAATAAAAATCAGTTCGTGCTTCGTGAAGTGGGCGACAAGCACCCTCACTCAAGGGTTTCGTAGGAACGGATTCGGTTAAGATTTTTCCACTTTTTTTTTAGACAGTCTAATCCCGTCACGGTGATTTTTTTCCCTAATAAAACATTTTGATGATACGTACGCTTTTGTACATAAAGTATGCAGTAAAAAAGTCCCTATAAACATTTGTGTCAAACGAAAACTGGGTCTTCTATAGAGGGTTTTGGTGGCTTGTTTGTGCTAAAAACCTCTGTAGAAGACCCAGTTTTCGTTTCACGCAAAGGTTTACAGGAACTTTTTTACCACGTATTTTATGTACACATGCATATACATTTATTATTACATACATTTATTTATTATTAATATACATTTATATACGCATGCATAATTGAAATTTTTTAATAAAAAAATAGAATCTCGAAAAATCAAAATTTGAAAACCTCTATACAAGACCCAGCCTTTGTTTGACACAAGAGTTTATAGTTTTTTACTACATATTTAATGTACAACAGCGTACACATAATAAACAAATTTTTTTAATCTAAAATTTTAATTTGTTCAAAAAGAGCTCGATCTATTTTTTCATTTCTCCTGCAAAAAAACTGGCGTTGAGTAAGAGGTTTAAGTTGAAATTGGTTGAGGTTCACCGTGCCGTATGATGCTTTGAGTTTGCTTTGTAAATAGTTTCCCGTATGCTGGTTTTCAGTCAATGTTGAGCGATTCTGAGTCAAAAGGCCTAAATTTTAATTTTTTTGCATAGCAACATTTTAACGAGTATTTTCATCGGGGTTCACATTATTTCTTCTCGCATTAGACACATGAACTACATCTGCATGCAAATAATAAAGTCGGTAGACCTAATAGTTTTTGCGCTAGGCGTGGTGGTAGACGACAGCCATTTTACCGACAGCATAAGGGAACATCCATTATTTTCGTGAGGCTTTTTCGGCGTGAGGGGATCCGGAAAATCTTACGAATTCTTACATGGGGGGTGAGCCCCCCCCCCCCCGTCCAAACCATTTTTTACATGAGTTTCCTCTTTCTAATTATTTTTTTAAAATATGCTAATTAACACCTGTTTTGGCTTTTGAAATTAATTTTTATACTATTATACACATATCACTTTTTGTTTTAATTCTTTGTTGTGGAATCCCTGGAAATATTTGCATTCATTTGAAGTTCCGTGAATTATTTTGAAAATTTTGTGAATCCCTTAAGATTTTTAAAACCATGTGAAAATTCTTTGAAATCCTTTGAATTTAATGGATATAGTACATACTCTTTTCAAAATGCTTTGAACGAATGAGCTCCTCGAGATAAAAGTCCCTTATAATCCCTTAAAATTTCTAAAAATCGGTGAAAATTCTTTGAAATATTTTTTAAAAAATTCCGAATCTCTTGGATTCCCCCACAATGTAGTAACATTAATCTTTTAAAAACATTTCAAATTTCTGAAAATCGCTTAAAATCTTTTATTGTATTCGGAAATCCTTTGAAATTCCATCAAGTTTTTTGAAATCTCTCAAAATCCTCTAAATTCGTGGATATGCTTTGGTATAATTTGAAATCTCTTAAACTCCTTTGAAATCTTTCCAAATCTTTTGAAATCTCATGAAATCTCTTTAGATTCCTAGAAAATCTTCGAAATCCAATTCAAATCCCCTGATATCCTTGGAAAATCGTGAAAAGACTTTAGTATCACATGAAATCCTTTGCCATACTGTGACTTTTTTGAAATATTTCGCAGTCTCGTAAAATCTTTGAAAATTCCTTAAAATTCGTACTAAATAAACTCCTTAAAGTCCCCTAAAATTAGGTAAAATTCTTTGAAAAATTTAGATTATCTCTCAAATTTTACTAGGTAATTTCTTAAAACTCCTGAAATCGTTAAAAATTAATTGAAATCCTACCCTAAAACTTTTGTAGTTCCTTAAAATCTTTTGAAATTCCTTGAGATCACATGAAATCACTAAAAAGCTTTGTTAATTATTTAAAATACTTTGTTGTCATTTGAAATTCCTTAAAATGCTTTGAAATATCTTGAAATACTTTCAAATCATTGGAAATCTTTCAAATTTTTGGAAATATCTTAAAATCTCGTATAGGGTGGAAATAATTTAATATTGTTGATATATTGAGTAAAAATTATAAAATCTTACTCAAGAAGGGGATGAGCACAGAAATACGAATACTTACATGAAAGGGAGATGGGGTAAGAAATTTCAAAAATCATCCTTACGTAATTAATGGACGTTCCCTAATAGTCCAGGCATCTGGTAGTTTTGTTCCCGAAAAATTCCTAGAAGAAATGTTTTTAATGAGAAAGTTTCGTTGAGGGGTCCTTTTCAACATATCAAAAATGCTAGAACAGATCAGTTGCCAAACCGGGTTTTTTTTTCGAAAACCTTTTCAAAATTTACTTTTGCGTGGACGGATAATTCCCATTGAATTTTAGAGCGAAATGTCCAACAGAAAAAAGAAATAGGACAAAATTATGAGAAAATTTCGTTGAAAAAATAATCCGCTATTTTCCATAGTTTTCGAGTTAGGATATATTGAAAAAAACACACTTTTTTGGATTTTCAGCGAAAAATCACTAGTTAACAAAAAACAACTGTGTACCTTTGCACCTTATCACTACACGGAAAAGTGTTTCACAGGTGAGTGAAAGTAGACTCAATTTGCTGTGACTTCAAAAAAAGAACAATGTCCTACCTAACAATGTCGTCATAAGTTACGACCCCTCAAAGTTGGCCATTTTTGCGTGTTTTTACGGGCAAAAAAGTGGAGTTCAGTTTTTTCAAAATAAATAAAGTCAGGTTTATTTTACATTAACGATGCCAGATGATGAAATAGAGTCTATAAAATTCTGCATAGATCTAAAAAAAAAAGTCTTTTAGACCTATTATTTTGGGAATTGCAATGTTTCAAAAATTCCATTTTTTTTAAATTTTTGACTAAAAACGAGAAAGTTGTGTTTTTTTGAAATACCTCGTTTCCCGTGCATCCTACGACAAAGTTTATATGAAAAAAATGGAAGTAGAGTCAATTTGGCGTAATTTGAAACAAAAAATTGTCCTAGCCCTAATAGGTCACGAGATATGGCCTTGGAAAGTACACTCTTCCTGCATAGAGGCACCTGAGCGTACTGTAAAGTAGAACTACGCTCATTTTTCGTAGTTTTCATCCCAAATAAATGTATACATTTCATTTATCATGTATAAAAGGTATTTCGACATTGTTAAATAAATAATTGTTTATAACAAAAGCTTGCTATCACCACTTGTGATTACTTTTTGGCCTTTTTTTAGTGCTTTCGTGGCAAAAAAGTGATTCTAATTGATTGAAAATGTGTGATATGTTTTTTATCAATAAAAAAATATTTTTTATTAATAATTGTTTATAACAAAATCTTTCCACAGCCACTTTTGAGTACTTTTCTAACAAAAAAGTAATTGTTTGTTTATTGATAAAAAATATATATCACATTTTAAATCAAATATAATTACTTTTTTGTTAGAAAAGTACTCAAAAAGTACTCAAAAGTGGCTATGGAAAGATTTTGTTATAAACAATTATTAATAAAAAAAATTGTTTATCGATAAAAAAACATATCACACATTTTCAATCAATTAGAATCACTTTTTTGCCACGAAAGCACTAAAAAAATGCCAAAAAGTAATCACAAGTGGTAATAGCAAGCTTTTGTTATAAACAATTATTTATTAATCAATGTCGAAATACCTTTTATACATGATAAATGAAATGTATACACTTATTTGGGACAAAAACTTTGAAACAGTTTTTTTTAATTACGCTAAATTGACTCCACTTTCATTTGTTTTATATAAACTTTGTCGTAGGATGCATGGGAAACGAGGTATTTCAAAAAACACAACTTGCTAGTTTTTAGTCAAAAATTAAAAAAAAAAATTTTTTTGAAACACTGCAATTCCCAAAATAATAGGTCTAAAAGACTCTATAGACTCTTATAGACTCTATTTCATCCTCTGGCATCGTTAATGTAAACTAAACAGGCAAAAATGGCCAACTTTGAGGGGTCGTAACTTATGAACTATTGTAGGTAGGACATTGTTCTTTTTTTGAAATCACAGCAAATTGAGTCTACTTTCACTCACCTGTGGAACACTTTTCCGTGTAGTGATCAGGTGCAAAGGTACACAGTTTTTTTTTGAAAACTAGTGATTTTTCGCTGAAAATCCAAAAAAGTGGGGGTTTTTCAATATATCCTAACTCGAAACCTATGGAAGATAGCGGGTTATTTTTCTTACAAAATTTTCTTATAATTTTGTCCTCTTTCTTTTTTCTGTTGGACATTTTGCTCTAAAATTCAATGGGAATTATCCGTCCACGCAAAAGTAAATTTTGGAAATGTTTTCGAAAAAAACCCCGGTTTGGCAACTGATCTGTTCTAGTATTTTTTATATGTTAAAAAGGACCCCTCAACGAAACTTTCTCAATAAAAACATTCCTTCTAGGCATTTTTCGGGAATTTCACTCATTTTTCGGACGTAATTCCTGGACTATAAGGGTCTCCTGTGAAACACTAATGAAATTTTAAGGCTATTTCAAGCCTGAAAATATTTCATTTTATTTTCTAAAAATATGGGCACATTCTCATGGCACGCTGCACGTGCGGCGATTCGCGCCCAGCTTGAGCGCGTCTGCGATGCACGGGTACGCTCTCACGCTCGCTTTCGTACGTTTAATATGTTCGTTTCAACTACATTTTTTCAAATATAAATATTGTAACTTGAATAGAAAGCTGTGATTTAAACCCCTGACGAACTACAGTCATAAATTGGAACTGAAATTGTTTTTCAATTTGTTTTAATAGAAGATTCTCAAAGCACCTGCGGTTTTGACGATTACATTCTCATTGCAACACTCGCGCTTGATAATTAGATTATAGAGACGGTTCTCTTTAAAAAATAAAACGATATAGACAAAATTGAACAGCATATAAGAAGTAGGTATACTTTTAAATATAATTTTAATAAAAAAATACCGTTTTTTTTTTAATTTACTAAATAGAGACATTAAGCCGTAGACTTTGATTCCGTTCGTTTAAACTTTAGTTCAAAGACAACTTTACTATGATTAATTAAGCTTGAATATTTTCAATTTGTTTCCAATTGCAAAATTTCATTAAGATATTTTGTGAATATTCCTTCAATATACTAAAAATATCTATTTAAACTTACGGATGTCTTAAAAAATTGCATATTTTTAGAAATGATCTAACTTTTTGAATTTTCACCTAATTGCAAAATTTCATAGGAATAGTACAGAAATATATGTTATATGTAGTAAAAATTTGGATTATTATTTCCTAGTCTATCAAAAAAAATATATTCTTTGTTTATTTTTTGAAAATTTTCGAAATGTTGAAAAGCATATAAGTTATTTAATTTTTGTCGAAATTAAAATGGGCATTAGGATAATTTGCAAGTATTTTTGTCATGTACCAGAAACTTTGACAAAAATTTATTATACTCTTTAAAAAATGTTGTTTCAAATTTTTTAAATGCTCTAACTTTTTAAATTTTGGTCGATTTGAAAAATTTAATTAGGATGGTTTCGAAATATATTTGATATCTAGTACAAATTTTGAATAAAATTTCTTAATCTATCAGAAAAATAATTTTTTTTATTTTTTGAAAATTTTGAAAAGTGTACAAATTTTTTAATTTTGATCAGAATCAAAAATGATGTAAAAATAATTTGCAAGTCCTTTTCTCATGAAACAGAATCTTTGAATTTTTTTTCTTCAATTCTTTAAAAAAAAATCAAATTTTGATAATGCTGTAAATTTTTTTATTTTGGTCAGAAATTTTTTATAATTTTTGGAGTCTGTGAGTGCTCATACGTAAAGATCCGTTAAAACTAGAGATCGAGAATGTGGACAATTACATTACACTCTCATTAATAAGAATGCAATAAAAATAAATAAATAATTTATTTTCAGAAAGAAGACATGCGCGTTTTACAGCAAGAGAGGTTGAAGAAAGTCAGGGAATTGGAAAATGCGAGAGCAGCTGCTGTAACTCAATCTAAAGTTCCTTCTTCAAGCAAGGAAGAAAAAGCAGTTTCTGATTACTCCCTGAGTGATGATGCAATTGTTGACATCCCGCAAGAAAATTCTCCGAAGAAAACGATGGTCACGAAGTCCGTTTCGAAGAAATCGCCTATTAAAGTCATCACAAAGTCTCATGTGAAGGTTTCTTTTTTTTTTTACAGCATTATATCAAATATTTCAATATTTAGGGAATTGAAATTAAATTCATTTTTTGATACTCTATTATGCGACAGGTCGTTGCGAATCATTCGAAAGATGTATCACCACATCGAAAAACTAAAGATCATGGATCAAAAGACCACCCAGGGTCTTCAGGAATGAAAAATAAGGTTAAGGGAAAAGAAAAGAAGAAAGATCCGAAAGTAGATTTACACCGCTCGAGGACCCGCCGATACGTTACTACATCTTCCAAACTTTCTCGCCTTCGGAATAATCCCGATTCTGAGATCGAGGAAATTAACAATGAATCAAGTCCTGAAATAAATGTAAACATATCTTCGACTAAATCTAGCAAACCTTCAAGGTATTTTTTAAAGCTCTTATAGGGCAAACTATGCCAGAGTAGGTCAAGTAATTTACTCTGTGGGAATACTTAAATATTCATTTAACTATTTATGTGCAAAAAGTGTGGATAAAATCAATTATGTAGTTACTTTGAATATTTTTAAGAAACAATCTCGAAGTATGTTTCCTAACGTCTCGCTTTCCGAACAGGTCATCGCTTCTGGTAGAAAAATTACAGACGAAAGCACACTCATTCATACACTTCAAGATAAACCTATTTTTATAGTGATTAGTACAGTTAATTGTTCAATATTTTAATATGAACGTCATGTCGTTGGTTATAATGCTTAAAATCAGTTTTTCTTATCTTTCGGATTTATTTCTTGGTAATTACAGTTTTAAGAACAATTTTTGTTGCGAAAGTCAAATAACCTACTCTTAAAACTGACCTACTCTTGCTAGTTTCTCCTAATCTCAACCTACGAATATCAATTAATCAACAGTATTCGAAATAAATCGATTTATTAACATTATTTCAGGTACAATCCAGAAGATTATATTCACGAATCTCCAGATTCTAGCAGTGATAGCGACAGTAGTAGCAGTTGTACAAGTTCCATGAGCGAAGATTCTTCATACTTTTCCGATGCTGCAGATCCTGTTATAAAAAGAAATCCGAAAATTCCAAAGCATAACCCAACGTCTGCAGGAAGTAAAGTTCAGTTGTATGATCACAATACTAGACAGAGAAATGCTTACGAAAGACCGCCGGGAATTGTTGAGCGAATCGATGTTCGAAATGAGGTTTATGTCTTTCTGAAATTCATTATTAGCTCATTTATTTATCCATCTACAAAATCTTTCATTTCAAATTTCTGTTTCGGCAGCCAAACGCAGAAGACTTAGCACGAGAAGTTTTGGAGTCAGAAAGCGTGAACGCAGAGTTGCTAAAGAAGCGAAAAACGAGTGCCGAACGTCGAGGACAAGATGCTTTACTTCGAGAAAGAGTTCGTCGCGATTATCAAACTCTCTTGCAAAATTTGGATCATTTGTCACGTGAAGAACGAAAGCTGAAAGCGAGTCAAGTCCATGAGCCACCGGTAACTATTTCCTACGAGCGCATTATCTCGTATTCTCTGTTGGTTGAAATATGCTTAAATCTCATCATTTAAAAATAAAATTCTAAATCTGTGATTTTCCTTAAAGAACTTTGCCCTTTCTCTTAACCAATGCATTAACAATCGAAACTCTCAGGGCTCGGACTCGTGCCACTGCCACATGTGATTATTATTCATTAATTATTTTTCTCCCTCTAAAAGTTTTTAATTTTTCTGAAATGGAACTGTCAGCGTAAGGTTTAGATTTTTTTTAATTGCCTTCAATAAAACATGGAAAAGACCTGGAATTTGGAAATCAAAATTTTGTAGCAACCCAGTTATAAGAAATATAATCAAAAAGTTTTTGTTCGAAATTTCATCAAGTGATAACAAAATATCAAAATAGCAATTATACAAATTAGGCTTAGCATTTAAATAATAAAATATTTTAGTAATTCCAAATACCTCCATAGAATGTAAAATTATCAATGTAATATGGAATTTCTTTACAATATTTTTTTATTTAATTTTTGATAGAAGTAGAATTTTATTCTAGATACAAGAAAATTCAAGTTACTACATATTGTTTATTAATTAATTTATTTTTATATACGTATATCGTTTGATCTCATTTTCTTCGTTAACAAAAAAAAAATATTACTAATTGAAGTTCTTTCCATCTACTTTTACTCTGTATTCTTGAAGTAATACATTTTTTCGAAATTTCTTTCAAATTTGTTCACTTACGCGACTTTTTAATGTGCGTTCTAGTTGATCCGAGGCTTGTATGGTTTATATACATATAAGTTTATTATTCTAAAAATTTAATGCCACTATTTAGCTACTTATTTTCAAAATGTATACTACTATTTACATTACTTTTTATCTCTGAAGTAAGTCCGAGCCATGTAGATATTTCGAATCGGTCGTTTCCTTAATTGCTATTAATTATGATCTTAAGTAGTCTTGCAATATTTCCTTTCAGAATCTATACATGTCGCCGATGCGTAGAAAGGATTTCCAGATGAAACGTCAGAGGAAAATGAACCGCGCTTTCGAGGGAATCCTACGAAATGCAGAGGATCCTCCTTACTCTCTCACAGAAAAAATCGTCACCCTCAAACCTCAAGAAGACTTCGACGACGATATCCATCTTATTCCCCAAGCTTCTTGGCAAGATCCGCCTTTCCGAGACTCGATTCCACCCAGTTCGCCTGAAAAAAAGGACAGTTTTGACGAATTATCCCGCGAGGAGCAAATCCTCGAATTACTGCAAAAGGTCGAGAGACAAAAGAGAATTTTACTCCGAGAATTCGGAGCGAATCTTCCCTCTGAAGTCTTCACTTCTTCCAAAACAGGAGAAGATCCTAAACCTGAATCCTCAAAACCTGTATCTCCTTCTAAACCTACTTCTATTCAAAAACCACCTTCTCCTGAAATTCAAGTAATAAATGTGTCAGATCATGAAGAAGTTTCAAAACAAAAAATTCCGGAGAAAAAGAAAGTTCCTAAACTTACGGAAATCGCAGTTCAGACATCAACGATTGAAAGTGATTCAGGCGAGGATAAAAGCGTTCAAGTCGAATCGGATGATATAAATCAACAAGTTCCAGGAGTAAATGAAGCGCCTAGGAAACTAGAAGATCAAAATAAAGAAAATAGGAAACTTTATCCTTTGGAACCTGTCGTGAAAGTAGTTACACCAGAGAATGTAGACAGTAGTAGCGGTTCTTCGATTGTCACAGACCTGGTTATTAGTTTTGATAAGAAGCAGGTGCAAGTGACGCCGAAGAGGAAGAAAAAGGGGACTCTGAAGATCTCGAGAAAAACTTCCCCTATGGTTTCTGCAAAATCCAGATCTGCTCCTGGAAGCAAAGCTTCGACGCCCGTTAAAAAATCTTCAAGGTCTGCGCCTCCCTCGAGACTTCCGACTCCGAAGAAGGCACAAGGGGCTACAATTTTGGAAGCGAGACACGATCTTCATGTTAATCGGGGAATTAGAGCGGAAATTGATAGATTTGGAGGTGTTACTGTCGATTCGAGCACAGAAAGTTCCCAGGTTTACTCAACTCCTAATAACGGATCTGCTGGAAAGGTTTATCGAATCCACACAAAGTCTTCGAAGAAAACGATTAGGATTAGAGACGCTTCTGATACAACTTCTACTTCATATGCAAGTCCACCAACTGCTGAAGCAGCTGCTCTTTTAAATAAGGGATTGAAAGATAGCACTCCGATTTTAGAGATGTTGGAGGCATCTGCTTTTGATGCTTTGCACATAAGAAAATCGCAGATAAGTCCAGTTTCTACTCCGGAAACTCCGTCGCCGAGAACTATGAGGCTGCCTTCTAATGTTCCGAATCCTGAAAAGCTAAGTAGGATGCTGAGATTTAATCAAATGGAAGAAGATTCGAGAAGAGAAAGGAGAAACGATAGGAATGTGGACCAGGGGAAAAGGAATCGGCAGAGAAGTAGCTCAGCAGAGCAGAAAAGTCCCCAGAAATCAATCCAGAAATGTAATTGCAAGAATCCGAGTTGTAAATTGCATGAAGACATTGATGACATTGACAGCGAGGCGTTGAAAAATTGCCCGGAGATTCAAAAATTGTATGAAGAATTAGAGAATGTTTGTGCGGAAAGGATTGCTTCGTTGTCAGATCTCATTAAGAAGTTGAGGAATGAACAGAAAGGTATGCTTGTTTTTGAATTTAGTTTCTTTTTACTCTAGAATTGTCTAAAAGTACTGCAGGTACCTTAGTACGTTCCCTTTTTTTATCTAACACCCCCTTTTCCTCATTAAATTTCTAAAATCCTCTAAAATACTTAAAACGAGAATGGGATTGTTGTATATTTTCAAGTATTTTTTTTTTCTGGTGAAATTAAAGGAACACTAAAAATTGAATATAATTACTTGAGGAAAGTTTTTTTGAACAAGTTTTAATTTTGTTCTTGTTTGCAAATTATACTTTTAACATTTTTTGTGGGAAGATGAGGCATTCCGATCGGGCCAGCGCCGCAAGTAAACATCAGTCTGATAAGCACCTAAAAGGGTTTTCAAAATGCTTAGAATTTTACTAAAATCGGGATTTGTAAAGTGTGGCAGTGCGAATGTGCTGAAAGTGAACATGTAGATGGTCAGAAATTTTTTCACCAGCTGTCAGCTAGATACTTCGTTAGTCAATAGAACTACAGTATACCATTATTCTGATTGGTTCAACATTTTGCAGGATGTGACGTTTGAATAAGGTTTTCGATACATTTTTTATAATATTTTTTTTTCTCGGAAGTGAAGTATTCAAAAAAATGTGTGAATGTACTAAAATTTTCAGAATTTTATGCAGTTTAGAAAAAATGTATTATCTTACTTATTTGCTAATTGTGTTGATTTGAAGGACGCTGGCAGCGAATATATGACTAACGAGTCAATTCAGACACTAAGAAGGTTCGTTTTCCAACTTTTTTCTTATTGAATATTTGAACAAGTTGGCCGCCCATAACACCTTTTCAACTGCATCTTTTGCGATCTGACAATATCTTCTGTTCGTTTTTTGGATTTGAACATTCAAAAAGATTTTCCTATGGGTTCACAAATTATGGAAAATGTTTGCATCTACAGTTTTTGCTTGTTAACAGTAATAAAAAAATTCTCAAAGTCTTGTTTAATTTAGAATTTTTCTAAAATGTTGAGGAAAACATGTTTTTTGAATTGAATTAAATATACACTTTTTTTGGAAAAAGTATAATATGTCAAACCTGAAATTTCTTCAGCTTGAATTACTTCAGTTACTTTGCTTTTCAGGAACAATAATTTTTTTCGGGGTGTTTAAAGCGTTCGAAAATCATGAAATTCATCTATTTTTTTAAACCACGAACAAAATTTGTTCTATAAAAGTAAAATAAAAGCAAGCTTGTTTTATTCAAGCTGAGGATATGTGAGATTCGACATATTCAACTTAAAAAAAAAGTGTTTTGCACGATTTCAAAAAATTATAAATTAAATAGCAAATTTTTTCTCAATTTCTAATTTTTGATTACTGTTCACTAGCAAAACCCGTGCATAAAAAATATTTCCATAGCTTTTGAACGAATAGGAAAATTTGTTTGAATTCTCATGTTCATAAAACGAACAGAAGATATTTTCCGATAGAAAAAAAGGTTTTGTAAGTGAAAAGTTGGTATGCACTGGCAACTTTTGCCAGGTATTAAAATTCAATTAGAAATCAAAGTTGGAAAACGAACCGGCCTAGTGTAGCGGGCTGTAGAAACAAAATTTTGGAAATCGAAAATAATATGTAAACAAATTACGTATTTGGACCCTAAAAAAGTATACCTAATTAATTAATATATGATTGTTATATGGCTGGGTTTCATATGTTAGCAAACTGCACATATGCAAAAATTCTTATCTTCATAATTTTGCTATCTTCGTGAATATTTTTTTTTTAATCTGGATTTTTTTCCTCTATAGTCTTTTTTTTAAGCTAACATTAAAAATATTTTGAATATCTGAGATTTTTTGTTTCATGAAAATACATATTTTTTCAAATTATTTCTTTCTACCGTACTTTGAAAAATACTTTGAAATTAATAATGAAAACTATAATGACAAGTATACACTAGAAAAAAATTGACTAGAAAAATGAATCAAAATATATCTAATACTGATAAAGATAAATTGAAACAAATTTCAAATGTGAGCTTTTTTGAACTTTATTATTTATCCCTTTTTCAATCTTTGATTTTCTTGAAATTTTTTCTGATATATTTTTACCAGTAGAAAGTGCTGAAGTGTTTAAGGATGTTATAAAAGTATTCTTAAATCGTTTAATTCAAAGATTGACTAACTGAAAATAAATGTACGTATTATTCATAAATAAAATGATTGTCATAAAAACGTGACGAACGGAATTGTAAAAAAACCTTTCACGGAATAGAATGAGCTTTTGTAAATTAAAATTGAATGCAAGTTACGACTCTTGTTGAAGCGGAAGAAAAAACACAAATATGCAAATAACTATATTTAAATAAACAATTGGGACCCTAACGATTTTTTATTATTTATGCTTTGGGTTCTCTTATAAAATTGTTTGCAATAATCAATGGGCTTTTTTTTTTTTGTAAATTTTATAAATCAAGTTAAAGATTAAGTAATTTTGAACTTGATTGTACATCTAGAAAACCCTTCACAAATTTTTCAACGCTAGCTAAAAATACATTTTTTAAACACAAAAATGACTATGTAGTATGTCGAAATGTTGCTAAGAAAAGGCGCTACTCTTTGTTAAATGACACTTTAGTGCAATTCACGAAATACCCATGTGATATAAAAAGTTTTTAATAATTAATGAAATCCCTTTTTAATCTCCTTTTCTCGGAAAAAATCCCTTTTTTTATCTAAAATTGAACTACTAAACCGCTGCGATCCTTGATACTGATTTTTATATATGTATTTCAGTTCTTCCTCCAGGAGTGGATTTCTCTCTTATGACTACAAATGACAACACAAGTTTCCTACAATTATCCCCTGAAAGTCTTCCTCATGATTTACAAGACGTTCGAAATTTGGTAGAAAACGTAGAAGCGATCAACAACCAATTAGCAAGAACCCTCCAAGAATCGAGAAGAATCATCGCCGGCGAAGGAATCAATCTTCCGAAACCTCCCGTTTCATATTCGCAAATTGAAAAATCTCCAGAACTTAGCGATTCAAGGTCGAAAGAGTCCATAATTTCAAGTATAGATGAAGATCCTCAAATAATTGAAGAAAGAGCAGAAAAAGGCAAACCAAGAATAATCAGCAGCGAACCAGTCAATCTCAATATAGACAAATTCAAAGTCTTACGAAGTCCTTCAAAACTGGAAGGTAGAAATCGATCAGGAAGTGCAAAATCTCCATCTGGGCATGAAGATGTGGTAGAACAGATTTCCAAGGAGATTCTAGAACAGAGTAAAAGTTTAAATAAATCTTTTGGACTTGTGACGTTGGATTCCCTAAAGGAGACTGATAGTTACTTAGCAATGAAAAACGAATTTACTTTCGAGAATCTTGATTCTTCAAAGGAGAAGGAAAATGACGAGGAAAATGTATCAGCGAGGAGAAAATCTGGAAGTCCTGAGGTAATTCAGAGTAGTTTTTTTATTTAAAGCTTGAGTTAAAGTTTAAATTGAACGTCCTAGGTACGCAAAAGTAGAGGTCGTAAGGATTGATTGTTCACCTTATAAAATCGCCAGATAGTAAGAATTTTGTCAAGAGATTTATCATCTAAAGGTGTTTCCGTCCAATATTATAACTTTAGTAATATTACTACTTTTATAATTATTGAAATGTTTATCAGTGTTATTTCATTTATTTTCTTTTTCTTAGAAGAAAGAAGTAGACTTCGTTCCTCTGTTGGCTGGAATTCCAAAAGTTTCTCGCACATTACCGAGTTTAAATCCCAGAGGACGTCCGCCTGTTACTTTAATCAGTGGACCTTACAGGTAAATTAATTTTGTAATTAATTTAGATATTGAGTTTAAGTGTTTGTCAAATTCAAACATTTCACAAACACTTCAAAGGATTTGAGAGATTTTAAAAAGATTTTTCAAAGATTTAACGATATTTCTCAGAGATTCAAAAAACATTTCGAAGATATCGCAAAGATTTCAATGATTTCACAAAGATTTCATAAAGATTTCAAAGATTCCAAAAGATTTCAAAATATTTCAAAGATTTCTTAAAGATTTAAAAGATTTCAAGGATTTCACGAAGGCCTGTACGCCAGATTTTAACAGTGATCACCTCCTTGGAATTGATTTAATTTGAATTATATAGATTAAAAGGAGGTAACTTTACTTTAATTTTCAGACCCGAGATAACATCTCCAGTGCACGAACTCTCAACAATCGTCGAATTCGATACTCCCGACACAGCGAATCGGAGTCAAGCAAGCGTTCGAATTACCCCTTCAAAAGTAAAGAGAAATCTCTCAGCCGATTTAAATTCGTCAGTGAGTCCCTCTAAAAAATCAGCCTTTAAAAACCCGCTAGAACTCTCTCTCAATAAAAATTCCACTACTAGTAAGCCGTCCGTCCACGTTGCTCCTCTTCCAACTCACCGAACCCCACAATCAACACCCAAAAAATCTCCAACCCGAAGGTCTCCAACCCAGCTCTTCTCCAACGGTTCCCAAATTCCCAGAAGAAAATCTCTCCAGAAATTCGACGCATTTGCTAAATCGAAGGAAAAAAGCGATTCCACAGACTCATCAGAACTGGTGAATAATAAGGAAGAATTGCAGTTCCATACGATCCACAAAGACGAAAAGTCCACCTCTAATATTTTTCAATCAGACGAACCGCAGAGGAAATTGACTTCGACAAGTTCCAACAGTTTTTCCGCTCTCTCTGGAATTTCCGAAATCACAAGCACACCTTCTTCAGATTTTTTGAAATGTGCTTCCTCGCCAGAAGAAATGGAAAGGACTCTGAAAAAATTCGGACTCGGCTGGGCAATAACAACTTTGAAAAAAACGAGAGAAGCCAGCGCCCTTAGTTCTTCTTCAAATTCTGATGTCACGCCGATTAATACAGCGCGAAGAATTATTTCTCCCATAAAACGACAGGCTGAATTGCATTTATATGGTTTAGCAGATTTAAGTGACGTTTCCTCGATTTCGATCAAGGAGGCAAGCAAAAGCACCGAACGTGCTGTTTTAATGAAAGGAAGGACTTCCACTCCCAATATTTTGAATTCGAATTCGGAAAAATCCGGATCGACTACTGCTGGTTCTTCTAGTATAAGTCTTCGAGACCCGAATGACAGTTTAAGTGTTCCGAATTTATTTCTTACGAGGGGAAAGAAGAATAGAACGAAAGATACAAAACCTTCTTGATGTTTGTTTTTAGGATTCGAAGGGAATTCAATGACTTTCGAAATAGTTCGACATTTTATTTTCCTATTAATATAAATGAATGTTGAAGCTCAATTTCAGAATTCAGGAATTTAAGAACTTCTTCCGAACGTTTTAATATTTTTGACATTTTAAATGGGTGAATTAATTACTATTGACGAGATTACTGTTGATGAGAATATAAGATATTATCCCTAGGAATATATCTAGGTTTTCAATTGGAATTTTTGATTATGAATAATTATATGAAGAAAAGGAGATAAATGTGTTCATTGGTGGGAATTGCAGATATATTTTTATTTCAAGGTTGAACTGCGAACCACCTAACAGAGATCTGGACGTTATTGTTATAGAATATTCATTTTTCATGACGAAATGTTTAATTAGGTTTTATAGGAATTGAGAAAGTTACTGATAAGTCATTAATTGAGACTCTAAGAATATGGTCTTTATTATGGCTATCGTTTACCTCGACCTTGTTACTAATATGTATACAATTTTTAAATATACTATATTTTAACCTACGGTAATTCAAGATTTTTCAGTTTTTACATTTAAGTACCTCTCAGATATTCTACATAATCTTTGGATCTATTTGGATAATTTTTTATTCTAAAATTATAATACCGAATGACGAAAAATAATGTTGGCAAATTTAGATTAAAAATTACCGAGGAATTGACTACTGGACTGTTAAGTGTACGTTAGATTCCAAGATTTCATAAAGATTTCAAAGATATCAAAATTTTCAGATTCAATATGATTTAAATGATTTCGCAACGATTTCAATGATTTCGCAACGATTTCAAAATAATTTCAAATATTTTAAGAGGTTGCGCAAAGCTTTTCAAAGATTTGAAATAGGCGGGTAGTGACCATTTTTAAAGTGAATAATGCAAATCGTGTCACAAGCAATTTGATATATTTTTAGAGTTAGGAACCCTCAAACAACGTTTCGAACATGGGAGGCATTCGCGTGTTATTAAAAATAAAAAATTGCATTTTCGGATCGAATTATGCAATATACGTAACAATGTTGCAGAGTTTCTAGATGATTATATTAAAAAAAGTGTTTAAAAACCGTAAGAATATTTTTAACTACTGCATTTATAATTTATATATTTTTTCTTTACATAAATCATCAAACTTGTTTGTAATTATTAACTTATTCTAGTTCCTTGCCATTGATTTAGTAGATAAATATACTTTACAATTAAATAGGGTTTCATATTTACCACTCTTGTTTAGCGAGTAAAATCCAAATTCACATTACTTTTTAAAGTAATGCCTAGGTATGAAAAACCATTATCTCGATTGTATCCCACTCTAACAATATTTTTTGGGGGCGTCAAATACATTAAAAACATATCACAAAGATTTCACAAAGACTTCAAAAATTTCAGATTCAGATTTCAAAAATTTACACAAAGATTTCAGATTTCAAAAGATTTCAATGATTTCACAAAACGTCGCAAAAATTAAAAATATTTCACAAACATTACAATACATTTCAGAAGATTTCACAAAAACTTTAAAGGATTTCAACGATTTAACAAAGATTTCAGTGATTTAAAAAAATTCAGTTTCAGATTTAAAAAGGTTTCACAAAGTTTTTTTTTTTAAATTCACCGAGATTTCAATGATTTCACAAAGGTTAGAAAAATGTCACAAATACTTCAAAGGATTTCAATGATTTCAAAAATATTTGACAAAGATTTCAAAATAGATTTCACAAGAAGTTCAACGATTTCACAAAGATTTCAATTATTTCACAAAGATTTTAAAAAATTCACAAAGATTTAAAATATTTCACAAAGACTTCAATGATTTCGCAAATGTTTCAGATTTGCAAACGATCTCAAAAATATGTTAGACCATTTCACGAAGACTTCAAAGGATTTCCAAAATTTCAAGATTACGCAGATTAAAAAAATTTCAGTGATTTCAAAACATTTCATAAAGTTTAAAAAATTTCACAAAAACTTCAAAAGATATCCAAGATTTCACAAAAATTTCAAATATTTAAAAAAAATTCAAAATATTTCGGAATATTTCAATAATTTTACAGAGATTTCAAAGATTATATTATTATATAATATATTATATATATTACGGATTTTTAAACTTTTCAAAATTAAAAGCAAAATTAAATTTGAAATATATATAATAACTTCCAAAACCAGAAACTACTTCAGTATTCGCAATACGCATATACCTATACTATATAATTCATATATAATTCTTTAAATTTTGAATACTTTAAACTTGATTTGTTTATAATGCGGAATATATTCTTAAATTTAAATATTAAAATCCTCGAATTTTGAGGAGATATAAATTTAGCAGTTTTGCTGATTTTTTTTTTTTATTGTTTCATAGTCATTGTATCATAGTAAAAGACATATGCTACGTGATTTTATTCATTGAAATATATGAGCAGGTATAAAAAAATAAAATTCATTTTAGAATTAGAAAAAATACAGTCAAGAGTAAAGTTAACCTCAAATTTTCTTCTTTTACGATTCCTGTTCAAATTATTAATATAATGTTACTTCTTTTCTATCCTGCACGTATATTTCATTGATTAATTTCATTTGACATGAATTTTTCACTATAACAAATTGAAAATTAGGAAAAGTACAAAAAATAAAAATAAATGAATAGGTTCGTGA
Organism: Andricus quercusramuli; assembly: GCA_932178445.1. Classification (NCBI taxonomy): domain Eukaryota; kingdom Metazoa; phylum Arthropoda; class Insecta; order Hymenoptera; family Cynipidae; genus Andricus; species Andricus quercusramuli. The sequence goes on along the minus strand of CAKNXH010002236.1, from coordinate 561,983 downwards.
CGTAAACATATATATCATATATATGTACGGAGTGGCTATTTCGCCATACATGTATGGCGAAATAGCCGACGGTAGCTTATTTCGACATACAGTTATGGCCAAATAAGGACGGTATTTTATTTCGCCTGTCGGAATAATGCAGGAGGGGGTGACGTTCAAAATAAGGAGAGTAGTTTATTTATTATTAACTAGTAGATTATAATGAACACATTAATAATTAAAAAGGCAATTATAATTTCACCAGCGAAACATTTGAGGCGAGTTAACCTCAAAATCTCAGGGAGAGTGCTCAGAGGTGGTTCTGACCACTGCTGTTAGGTGGCGCAAAAATCGAATGCACGAAATTTGAATTTCATTATACTTCGCTATTATCGCTACGAATGAAACATTTCAATTTTAAGAAACAAAAAATGAATGGTTGAGTATTTGAGAAAATCGTCTTCTAATATTTTTAGAAGAACATTGTAATTTTCAAGATTTTCCAATTTCTCGGCGGATTTCAAAAGGGGTAGATAAACCTTCCGAGAATCTGGAAGGAAAATTTAAATATCTTAATTATGTAAAAAGTTATAGATGTTTAAAAAGAGAATTAGTAAATCTTTTTAAAGAAAAACTTCAAAATACATATATCTTGTATATTATATATTTATATTATATATTATATTTATATATATATTATGTATATAATATATTTTGTCGCCAAGAGATTGTACTATTTATTAGAAGTTCATCTCTGGCGTCTGAAAGAAAAAAGTTTTCTATAATATTGAGAATTAAAATGATATTAACATTCAAGTGTTATGAAGGAAGTAAGTTTAAAACTTACAAAAAATAATTATTTTAACAACAGTTTTTGTAATTGAATTTGTTCTGACTGTCGCTTCAACCATCAATCAATCATAGCTTATTTTTTCAAAAGAAACATTCCTTGCAGATTTTCTATTTACAATTTTTAAATTGTGTAAATAATCTACAAATATAGTCATTCGTTAGAAAATTTTTTCTTAAAAAAATCAGTAATATTGTTTAGACTGTTAAAATCATAGAAAAACTATCTGTTTCAAAGATCTGATTTTTAATACGGCATCTATGTTGATAATCGAACATTTTTGAAACTGAATCTCTTGAAATTAAAAAAATTTAAATAAATTTTCAATTTTGTAGAAATTTTTGATGTAAGTTGTTGGCTTTAGGGTCAGGTGAATGGAAACGAATTAAGTTGTTTCAAATATTTCGGCACACAATGGTGGTCCTCATCAGTGAGTTTTATTAAATCTTATGAGAATTTGTACCAGATATTTGGCATGATGACGCAATTATTTTCTCTAGAGGAGAAAAGCAAGATTTTAACGTCAATGTTCAATGAAAACTGAGTGAAGCGATTATTAAATTTTCAATTTCAAACTTTGAATTTAAACATTTAAAATTGTTCAACTTAGACCTTTTTTTAATTTCAAGAGATTTAGTTTTAAACATTTATTTAGACTATATTTGTAGATTATTTACACAATTTAAAAATTTTAAATAGAAAATCTGCAAGGAATGTTTCTTTTGAAAAAATTAGCTATGATTGATTGATGGTTGAAGCGACAGTCAGAACAAATTCAATTACAAACACTGTTGTTAAAATAATTATTTTTTGTAAGTTTTAAACTTACTTCCTTCATAACACTTGAATGTTAATATCATTTTAATTCTAAATATTATAGAAAACTTTTTTCTTTCAGACGCCAGAGATGAACTTCTAATAAATAGTACAATCTTTCGGCGACAAAATATATTATATATATAATATATATATAAATATAATATATAATATAAATATATAATATACAAAATATATGTATTTTGAAGTTTTGTTTAAAAAGATTTACTAATTCTCTTTTTAAACACCTATAACTTTTTACATAATTAAGATATTTAAATTTTCCTTCCAGATTCTCGGAAGGTTTATCTACCCCTTTTAAATCTGCCGAGAAATTGGAAAATCTTGAAAATTACAATGTTCTTCTGAAAATATTAGAAGACGATTTTCTGAAATACTCAACCATTCATTTTTTGTTTCTTAAAATTGAAATGTCTCATTCGTAGCGATAATAGCGAAGTATAATGAAATACAAAATTCGTGCATTCGATTTTTGCGCCAGCTAACATCAGTGGTCAGAACCACCTCTGAGCACTCTCCCTGAGATTTTGAGGTTAACTCGCCTCAAATGTTTCGCTGGTGCAATTATAATTACCTTTTTAATGATTAATGTGTTCATTATAATCTACTAGTTAATAATAAATAAACTACTCTTATTTTGAACGTCACCCCCTCCTGCATTATTGCGACAGGCGAAATAAAATACCGTCCTTATTTGGCCATAACTGTATGTCGAAATAAGCTACCGTCGGCTATTTCGCCATACTTGTATGTCGAAATAAGCTACCGTCGGCTATATCGCCATACATGTATGGCGAAATAGTCGCAGCCATATATGTATTAGTGGCTCAAGTGGAAGTGGCCATGATCATGGAAGTGGCTCTGTTGGGCTCTGTCAAAGATTCAAACAAGATCTGTGGCTGTAGTTTTTGGATATCGGCGATGTCGGGTTTCTATAGTTTTTTTATGACCTCGCCTTTATTTATTATAGTTGCAATATGTAAATAAAGCTCTTTTCATTTATCATAATATGATAATATTACTATATAAATATTCATTGCGTAATATTTCGCGTTTTTAGGTTAGGACACACACTCTTTGAAAACACGTGCGATGTTCCTTGTGAGAAAATAAACACAAAAATCGCTTTAATTAACGCTATTAATTAGTCCAAAGTTTTGTGTTTAATTTGGTAAGAGTTTAGTGTATTGGTGAGGTTTATTTATGAACAAAAATGAAGAAATCAAAGAAGCTAACCTCCAACGAGGATCCCGAAGAGCCAGAAATTCCTGCTAAAAAGCAAAAAGGCCTCGAAAATAGTATGAATGAACTTAGTATCAGAGAAGAAAGTAAGAAAAGAAAGAAAAGCGAAAGTAAATCTACTGAAAGATCCATCATTTGTGAGAAAAAGATTAAGGAGAATTCCAGTTCCAATGATGAAGGTAATTTTCTTTAATTATTTGTTTACGGATTTGTAAAATATATTATACAAATTAATTTCTTGCATTAATCTTGAAATTATAAATTTAGCTAGAATTAAAAAATGTACAGTATTTAATTTTACATATATATGAGTATGGCACCATTGAAAATGGAATCGTCCAAGTTTTGTTCAGATTTTGAAGATGAAACTAAATTGAACCTAAAATCTAATTATTTATTTATTCATTGTCCTTACTTTTTATATAGTATAAAAATGATTGTACATTTTATTTGAAAAATCTTTTATATGACTATCATTTCAACTTTTGTTGTAATCCATTTTTTACATTTTGAGTTAAAATATATAATACATTGAAGAATGCACGTTCCTGATTTTATTATTCCTAATAATAAATGACATAGGACTGAGGTAAAATTAATCTTCGATTCATAAACTTTCAGTGTTTATTACAAAATCTGACTAGATAGTACTAGCAAGAAAAAATATATTTCTCTATATAAATTATACATTATGACCAAATTAAAAACATAAAAAGTGTTTAAAAAAATTATTCATTCAAATGAAACTTATAATTGTTTCAATTAATATAAAATATTTGTATTTCATAAAGAAACACTGTAATAAAATTAATTCACCCATCATGATATTGATCCCAGTAATCTGTCTATTGATGCTTGCATCCGTTTTTCTTCTTCTGCTTTTACTTCTTTATCAAGCTTAGCTCGTTGTATTCGGCGTCTGATAAGATATTGACTTTCTCCTGAAAATTGAAACAAAATTTAATCTCTTATTTTATATATATTATCAAAAAACTTAAAAAATGCTGAAAATATCATTAATATTATAATGAAATATATTTATTCCGAAATTCGATTAACGGATATAAAAACTAGCACTAGAATCTGCGTAATGTTTAGTGTTTCCAAGAATTTAAATAAAAAAGTTTTGTTGATTAGTTGATTAGAATTCAGAAATAATAATAGACATGCAATAGATAGATAAAGGAAAAATAGGTCTTACCGGAGACGATTGTGGAAATGCACAAAAGAGCAAAAATCATCATGAAAAGATGAAAAATCTTCATGACGAAGAATTTCTAGGTGTTAGATAGTGACAGCCGAGTAAATTGTACCTTGATTGTGCCAATGAGCCAGTTAACGCTCTGCTTTTATATACTTTGAATGTCATTCAAGAACCATCCGGACCGATCTGGGTCCCTGTTATGAATTAAATTAATAGGCTCTGACTCATGTGGATAAACTATTAATTCAGAGATATATGACCTTTTGCGCGTTTAGGGGTTTTATTAAAAAACAGGTCAAAAGAGAAGTTAAAAAATTAATATTTATTACTGAAATAATATTCTATATATATTTGATCTATTCTACATGAAAAAAGGGTACTTTGAAAATAAAATTTAAAGTAAAAATGTGAACAAAATATATTTATAAAATAGTAATAGCATTTTAAAACATTTCAAGAAAAAATATTAAAAAACTGTAATCTTTGTCATTTCCTTTTGGGTTTATATGCCGTTTTCCAAATTCTTGTTTTGCTTCAACATTTAGATTCGACCCAATTTTTTTACAAGCTTTCCAATCGGTTAGTTGCATGAAATTTAGATAATATACTTTTTTTATAAATACCGAATAAAATTCTAAAAGGTGTAATAGTACTTTTAAAAGAGGGTCGAATACATTATTTTGGCGAAGGAAAAATATCCTTAAAAAGTATGGTAAACTCTATTAAAACAACTTTGATACGTTAAGAACGGAATACAGCGATACAACCAAACCTGATTGAATTGTTTGAAATGATGGTTGGCTCTGCCTGGGCGAGAAATGCTGATCAGCAGTGCCTCATTTTCCCATAGAAAATTAAAAAGTACACTGTTTATACATTTAACAATCTGTTTACCTCCTACGAGCACATTCTCATCGCTCGCAATATTAAGCACATACCTGAATTAAAATTGAGTAAAAATATCTCTTTTACACCCCATATATATTCTATGAATCTTGGTGCTTACTTTTCTACGTAACTACATGTGAATATTATATTCCTCAAAGCTCTGTAGACTTTGAGGTACACTTTCTCATCACGATTCTCGCGCTCGATTTTCAGCAGGTATTTTTTGAGTTTACTGTATACGTTGCGTAGACCCTAAAGTTGCAAACAACCTCGATTCTAAAATAAATTTTCTGTGAAAAGTGTATTAAAATTGTATTATAACTCTGTTGAAAACCGTTATTATTTCATTATCATTATCCTACCTTGGTCCGGGACTGCGTACTTGGAAAATTGTGTAGGCTTTTTCAAAAGCTTAGAGAAGAGTCGGTACGCTTGAACACGTTTGAATCTTGAATTTTTATCATCAAAGGGAAAACTAATGTCAAAATTGATGTATACACGCCACAATATAGGTAGCAATTGATGATCATATTTATTTATTTCAAACAAAAAGCAAAATAATCTAACTACAATTTGTCCAAAACATATTACTCGTTTTTGAGAAAAATAATTTTTTCTTTTTTAATGATTAAAAATCTAATTTCTTCGAAAACGACGCATACTATTAATAACAACTCATAGTTAAAAATGTTCCCCTTTCTAAGATCTATAAAAATATACACTTACTAGATTTTTGTTTTGTGTTTTAACCAACTTTCCCAAAAAATAGAAAAAATCGACTAAAATAGCATTTAGTTTAATGAACTTCCAGTAATTTATTTTTAATACCGTTTGTTTTTAGTTCTGTAACAATTGGAAGAATATTGTACATGAGATTATTAAGGTATCTGCCCTTCAGAGAAAAGAAAAATTAGTTTTTATCTCTAAAATTCATAGTTCGAAATTGTTCCACTTCCTGAAATCTATAAAAATATACCTTTACTGGATATTCATCTTGTGTATTTCAACACATTTAAAAAAAAAGAAAAGTCGCGGGTCGCGTCGTTTGGCTCAAAATTGGAATTTTCGATTTTTCCACGGAATTGTTGATTCTTAAAGCCCAAACAGAGAGTCCTATCAAAAAATAGTTAAATGCAAATTGTAGCTCCTTTTAAAATCTACAATTGCTTTTCTAGACATTTTTACGTGACTTGCATCGTTTAGGTCAAAACGAGGGGTTAACCACTTCGATTTTTCGTGTGCATTGGATTATAATATTACAGGATTACATGGAATTGCACAAGATTACATGCGATTAAATATGAGATTACACAAGATTACAAGGGATAAAACAAGATTATAGGGATTACTCGGAATTGCATAGAATTTCAAAAGGCTACAAGAGATTACACAGGATTAAACGGATTAAAATCGAAAAACGCAACTGAAAAAAGAGTAATCAAAACACTAATAATATAAAGGACTGTGCGCATATGTACTTGCAAAAATCTAATGATTTAATTTCGGAATTAATGCAGAAATATAATTAATATTTAACATTTGTTCTTGTTTTTGTTGTCGTGCCAAAAATTAGGTATCTGGGAAAAATGTATATGGTTTGAAAAATTAAAATTATATCATCAGTCATGTATTATGAAAGAAAAACCATAAATCTGAATGAAAAAATTGAAGATTTACGAATAATAATAATAAAATGGCTTCTCTACAACCATACTGGTTGGAGCTTCAAAAATAAGTAAATAATCTTCAAATATAGTTATTTGTTTTTAAAGTGCTTTCTTTAAAAAAATTTTGCATTAACAATTTCAGCCATAGAAAAATGTAGTTTCAAAATCATATATTATAATTCAAGCATTTTGTTTAAATTCGAAAGAAGCGATAGTAAAAAAAAATCATTTGCAAAAAACATTAGTAATATTATTGTGATTCTTTTAAATCATAGAGAAACTATTTTTTCAGCGATCTATTTTTTTTGCCCGGCAGCTGCAATAGGTTATGTACTTATTCAATTAAACAAACAATTAAGTTTAAAATTAATTTTTTTATTTTTAGAAAAGTAAAAATAGCTAGTTGCATATTTTTAAATATTATTTTTCCTTGTAAAATTCAAATATCATTAAAACTAAACAAGGAAAGTTTTTAAAACTAATTAAAAATTTTGTTTGATGCTTAAAAAATATACTTTTTGAATTTTTTGAGGGAAATGAGGCATTAGTGATTGACTGTGAAACCGGAACTGTGATCTGTCAAGGTCATAAAGTTGTTTGAATAAAGTTTTCCATACCTTTTTTAAATATATTTTTCTGTCGGCAATGGAGTATATTTTTAGAATTTTATGCAGTATTTAAAAAATATGTTATCTAAAATTCATGCAAGTACCCCATTGTTTTAATAATTACACAGCGAAGAAGGATAAAAAGAAAATATTCGAACAAAGGTAGAAGAAACTTAAAACGAAAAAATGCAATAATAATTTAGCGTAACATATAATAAGGGATATAAAGCCTATAAAGGTACCATAATCAACTAATTTATATTTTTGTTCTATAAGAATAACATTTATTGTCGTTGGTTTTTCGTAAGTGTATAGTATCAAGAAACGCTTAATATAGTGTTTAATAAGGATTCAAAAAGTTATGAAAATTGAATCTAATAATATACCAAAATATTACAAGAGATTACACAACATTATATGGGATTACACAAGATTACAGGGATTACTTCTCTATCACAAATGATGAGAATATAAAAATATTTAAACATATTAAAAAAAAACTTTTAACTTTACAAGAAAAAGAAATATTAAAAAATGTGCAACCACCCCATTAACATAATTTATTTATGATACAGACTCGGGAAATGAGGCAGAAAGCACCAGCAAAATTACGACGATGGATGAAAAAGTGGAAAAATCGTCTAAAGTAGAAAAAATTCAACTAACAGGAAAAGCGCTACGAGATCTTTTTCAATTCGAACACGCTTTTGACGCAGTCAGAAAATTCGTCACGGTTTGCAAAGAAAATAAAAAACAAGACTTGGCTGCTGAATATCTCGAAGCTGGTGGACATGTTCTTGAAGTTTTAAAAACATTTGATACTACTGATAAAAAGAATATAAATAATATCACGACTCTATTCTCTGCGATTCACATTCTTATTATGAAGTAAGTTTTCCTACAGTAACAATAAGAAAAAGCAATCCAAAAAAGTTGAGTCCTGATATTTCTGAGTTTATTTCTTCATATTGGTTTACAGAATCTTGGGAATGTATCCAGAGGAGACAGAACAATATTCAAATACAGAAGAGTCGTGCCGACGTTTAATTAATACTCATATGACTTCAATACAGTCGATGCTTTCAAATCAGAGCAATGCAAAGCAGAGAAAAGTTGTTTTAAAAATGCTCACAACAATGGTAACAATTGGCGGAACTCTTCCTCGTGATATTCTTAACAATCTCTCTTTAAATTCTCAAATTCTGGAAGCAGTCGTTCGTCTAACGAAACCTAGTGATCCCAACAACGTGAGGACTTCTTTTATCCACTTCATCCTTGCTTTCTTGGTCGATGGTCGCAATAACGTCATCCGAGCTCTTTTAGAGAAACGAGATGTGCTCGCGAGTATTTTTCCCGATTTAATATACGATTCGCACGAAACTGTTCACCTAATTTTGACAACCGTAAAAAAATACGTGCTAGAAAATTCCGCGGTTAGTAAAACGTTGAAGCTTCATATTTTTTCGACCCCTGTTGTTCAGAATCTTGTGAATTTGTATAACTGGAAGGGTCCGAGAAATTGGCCGGGATTGAAGAAGGAAAAGGAGAAGAAGTCGGAAAAGGTCGATCCTGAGGAAAAAGAGGTGATTTATTTAATATTTGAATTTTATTTTCTCTGGCTAAATATAAAATATATTTAATATAAATTTGTTTTTACAGATTGCAGTTGAGGCTGTTCATGAATTTTTGATAACGCTCATGACTTCAAAAAAATATGGTATTATTTTTCAAGATCGCAGTCTAGGCATCGGTGAGGGCAGAAAAAATAATCAGCTCGTGAATACAGTTTTGAAAAGTCTCGAAAGTCCGTGGGAACATGAAAAACCAAGGGATTTAGTCGTTCAAATTTTAAGGGCTTGTCCGGATTTAATCAAGTCGCAAATCAATCTTACGGAACCGCTTTTGGCCCCGAAAGTTTCGATAAAGTGGATTAAGCTTATTAGGTTTTTAAATCAGGTAAGGAATTTGATCTTTGAACAGTTTTGTATTTATAAATGCAATTAATTTAATCTTATACTTTTTCAGATTATCGAATCCTTAGATATTGAGCGATGCTTCCATGATTCTCAAAATTTATCAGGTGCACACGTAGAACAGTTTGCAAATATTCTGATAAATCTAACACTTCCCACTCTCGTTTTGAGAAAAGCAGTCGCACCAGCTTTGCTGCAAAGTAACTTGGCAATTCGGCACGAAAGCGTTTTGCTTTTCACGACGATGTTAACTCAAGCGAAAAAATTGACCGCGCTTGCTGAAAATTCTTTTGACTCTGCTCAGTTCAAGGCATTCAATAATTATTTGATAGAATACATGGCTGATGTAAGTTTTAGTGTTTTACTCAGTGGTGTAATTCTAAAAGAAGAAGTGGCCTGGCGGTACTTTCCGTAAACTACGTTATCCGTTTGCGGGGGAGTGAGCTTAAAAACTAAGATTATTAACCATTA
>CAKNXH010002236.1:536726-548226 GCA_932178445.1 Andricus quercusramuli | reverse complement strand
ACCTCTGGGTTATGGGCCCAGCACGCTTCCACTGCGCCACTCTGCTTAGTTGGGTGCTTTGAAAAATTCAAGCTGTGCTTGAAAACGTTTTTTTTTCTAATTTATCATTTTTCGAAGTTTTCGAAATATAATTAATTCATTATACAATCAAATAAAAACACGGAAGTGACCTTTCAATTTCAGATTTTTCGTTTAGAGCACACTATAAAGAACATCAAATTTACTTTGTTTACTTTTGTGGTTATGCAAACCCCGCGGAAAAATGAAACACTTGAATTTCAACTAGGAAATGGGTTTACCTAAGGTTTTACTTTAGGTCGAGTATTGAGCTCCGGCAAATTTTGCCGTATTTAAAGTTTCTAGTCCGGCAAATTTTTTGTGTCAATAAGGAACTTTCTGTTCCGATTATATTTTTTGCTACTTTGGTAAAATAGTAGAATATTTCACTAGTTTATCAAAAAATGAGGAATATTAAGTTATATAAATACACACAAAGTGTCGTATAATCAAGAACATTACACAATAAAAGCACACTAAAGATTTGCTCATCACTTCACTATTCCTATAATAATACACTTTATCACTAATTTGCGAATTGTTTATCTTCAGATTCGAATCACGAATCCTCACGATCACTCTTCCGTGATCAGTCACTAACACTCGTATTTTTTAAAGGGAGACTTGGGAAAGGGGTTCAAGAAGTGACAGATCACTCTTCTGTGACCAGTCACTAAAATGCCGTACTACAAATTTAAAATACGGCAAAAAATGCCGTACCTGTATACACTACGTTTACTTTATTTTATATAATCAATGATATGCAAAATAGATGCGAATTCCAATAAAATAATGTTCACAAACATTAATTAGAACATATTAGTATTTTCTGAAATTAAAGCACTTTAAAATTCAAAATAGTTTGATAAAAAATCAATTGTTTTGTTTAAAATTAAAGCAAACATTAAAATAAAAGAAGCTAATTAATACTATAAACATGTCCTCACCACAATATTTAAACTCCAGTCTCCTTTGAATACTTTGTTTCAAAAGAAAGTCCACCCACATCATTAATCGAGCGATACTTAATATCGACGAAATCCTCATCATTCTTTACCTTGAAGGAACTTTCTCTAATACTTTCATTTTTTATCATAAAATCGCAAATCTTTGGCATCGAATTGTAACTCAGCACCGGTATCGTTGTAAAATAAAAATCGATTGTAACATTTGGCACCTCTTCTTCATTCTCGGGTAAATCAATCGGCTTTCTAGGTTTCAGTTTTTTCTTTTTAATCCACTTTTCTGGCAAATTAAGCGCAGGCACCGCATACGGTTTTAGTCTCGGCTTTACACTAGCATTATCAGACCATGAATCATCCGGAAAATGTAAATAACAAACAAACAGCCGTCTCTTCCTAATTTCCTCATAACTCATACCCTTTATATAAGGACTTTTGATAGCCTTCACCCATTTTTCTCCTACAAATTCATCCTTCGGAAAAGCGTGTTTGGTGATATTTCTTCCCGATTTGCAATTCGGGACAATACAGTAAGTCTTAAGAATAATTTTTCTGTTTTCTTTTTTAATACTTTTTAGTTTCATATGTTCTAGGCTCTTAGCGTCCATACATTTATATAAATTCGCTCGAATTTTAAAAGCTATTGTAATTTCTTTACCTTTTTCTGCCCTGCGGAATTCTTTACTCGCACAATTAAGAATATTTTCGGCGGGATTTATTTCTTTAAAAAGGCAATCTTCCCACAACAAATTATTTTCTACATGTACCATATCTTCCGCAGGGGGGAAATTGTTTTCTTCGTCGTAGCTGAGTGAATAATCGTCAATTATATTCGGTTTGACTCTAAGAATACATTTCTTATTTTTATTGACTTCTTCACTTTGCAGGTCGATTTTTAATTCCTCAGAATTTTCATCAGCAGAAGAAGGCAATCGAAGAAAGGGAACTGCATCCCATTTTAATCTCGGCCTCTCGGCTGTTACGAAAAAAGAATCTTTGGTAAAATGTAAATGACAAACACGATAAGTTTGAATTTCTTGGAGTGATAATGTTTCAAGAAATGGATTTTTGACCGCTCGCACCCAGCGTTGACATTGTTTAGTGTCCTTTGGAAACCTGTTGAACTTCACTGAATTTCCCGAGTTACAATTTGGAACGATACACCTTGTTTTGAACTTGTTTGACATTTTTCTTTCACTGATTTAAAGGGTAAATTATCACGACAGGTTTTCAGTTTGTTATGCAAGGCATGAGTGGGGATTTACGAAATTCGAGCTATTTGGAAATAAGCGGAAGGTCGAAACGGAACACACACGTGATCCAACACGTGAAGGTCATAGAAAACTAGGTTAGGTTAGGTTGGTTACTTGGTTTTAGGATTTGAGGTTATGTTGACGTGGACAGTTCAGTAGGCACTTTGCAAAAACGTCAAAATGTCAGCTGTCAAGTGATTTTAAAGACTGATGAAATTTTATTTGTAGTTGTTATTAAATAAATAACTCTGTGGATTTTGAGTAAATAAGGAGATGGATTCACCAGTAACTGAAGAAAACTGCCCGATGATTCTTGAAAAATTACAGGAAGCGGAGGTTAGTATTTCTCAATGCTTGTTATATTTCACTATATCTATTGTTTTTTTAAACATTTTAACAATTAAACTAAGGTAAACGTCGCAGTGATCGTGACCTTAGTCCCAGTAATCGTGATGCCAATTTTCTTGATTTTTATTTTATTCGAGTGAATGTTACTTCTATTTGCTATTATAAAATGCTAAAAATAAGTGAGTTTCATCAATAAATGTCACTTTTAACACATTTTTGTAACAATATATTCAATTTATAACCAAGTTTCACGATTATTGGGACCGTCACGATTACTGGGACATTTACCTTAATACAAAATAGAATTATTTCGTATCTTGTAACTATGTTCCCACTTTGATGTTTCAAAATTTGGTTTATGTCGCAGGGTTGCTACAGAAGTTAGGTAAAATTCCATGACTTTTTCGAGTTTTGCAGGTCTACTTTTGAAAAAATCGCAGTAAACTTTTTAAAAAATGCAGTCAGTTGTATTTAATTTCAACACATTATATTGGTCGGAAACTAATTTCTCAGTTTAACAATTTCTTGTACAATTATTAATCAATTTAAACCCTGTTGGAAAACATTTTCTACGACAAACTACGACGTGTTCTATGAAAACATAGTTTTTTCAAATAATCATAGCAAATTGTAGATTTTGTAATACCTAGCTCGACACAGAAAACTACAAAGTATGAAAAATCAAGATTAAAAATCTTGATTTGTGAAGTTTTATGAATTTGTATGAAGAATAGAGATTTCTAAGAAAATTATAAAAAAATCACAAATTTCTACAAAGATTGATGAATATAATATTGTATGAAATTTTACAAAAATATACGTCTGTCAAAACGTAATGTACACCTACTTTTTTATTTTTTAAAAATTACAAATTTCTATATACTCAGTTATGAATAGCCACAATTTTCCACGAAAAAAGTAGGAAAATCTACAGCCCTAAAGGTTTAGTTGTACATAATTTTTCATACGTTTTTATAGAAAATTATTAATTTATACAAAAAATAACGAAAATTTCCATTTCAAAAATACAATTTGTTATCAAATTATACATTTCTATACACAATTATAAAATAGCTACAATTTTCTACGAACAAAATAGGAAAATCTACAACCCTATAATAAAGGTTTAGTTGTTCATTATTTTTAGTGCGTTTTACAAATAAAATTTATTAAAAGATTACAAATTTCTACACACAATTATGAATAGCTACAATTTTCTACGAAAGAAATAGGAAAATCTGCGACCCGAGTCGATCATTTTTTTACAATTTTATATGAAAACGTTACTGCTATAAAATGCTGTAATTTTTCCTGAACATGTCTTCAAGAGTATTCAAATTTCCTAAAATTTTGAAATTTCTTTAAAATTATGAGAGATACGTGAAAACTGACAAAATTTTTTAAGTTTTTGAAAAGAGAATGATCCTCGTACACCTAGAACTGACACAGTATCAATATTTGCAAAATTTTAGATGGTTCAAATTTAAAAACAGATAATTTCGGGGTATAGATAAAACTTTTGGTGTAGTGTGTGAATTAAACAGAATTAAGACATAATATGACAAATTACGCCTCATTCCTTCCTACGTAAAATAAGAGATTTTTTATTATTACTTCCTACGGAAAAAACTGTTCGGAGTCGAAATTCATGCAAATTATTAATAATTATTGAATTCGGAAGTTTTCATTTATATTATTTATATTATAATATTGTAAAAAATTATGGAATTATAATATTATTTGGATCTGTAAGAAAATCAATTCGTATCAATTCGCCAATTCAAAATTCACCATGACGTACTAAAATAATCATTAAGACTTTGAAAAAGGTGCGAATAAAAAAAATTCAGTAATTTTTTTAAATCTCATGACTTTGCCAGGCTTTCTAGAACTTTTCCCAAATTCCGTGACTTTTCCAGGTCTCTTTGTCTGTCATAATTTGCCTTGGAAATTTGAAACTATTTCTATTTTTTCATTAAGATAAGTTTCTTTCTAGGTGGTAGTCAATAAACAATTAAATCACATCCTTTCTCGACATTATCATGTGGAAGCTAAACTGCAAAATATAAGCAAAGTTTTGCCAAATGTCATCATTATCCGATCAGAGAGTGAAAAATTTCGTGATATGATCAATCACACGAATGAATTGGCTGAGAAAGTCAGTGCGAAAGTCAGACAATTAGACTTGGCTCGGGTACGTTAATCTCTTTACTAAAAATGAAATTTCTTAGCAAAGCATGCTGGCATGTTTATATCGTTGCTTTATAAATTGAATTTAAATGTATTGTCTATTTTATTTTAATATTCATTTCAGAGCAGAGTATGTGAATGCCAAAGTCGAGTAAACGACATCCTGGACTTGCAACTTTGCAGCCAAGGAGTAGCGGCTGCTTTAAGAAATGAAGACTACGAGCAAGGAGCTGCTCACGTCCATCGATATTTATCCATGGATCAAAAATTATTGGAAAGAACTGCTGAAGATGTTTCAGGAGATCGTACGAGTGTCGCCAGTTCTCTTTCTACTTTACAACAAGCGGCTTTGGAATTACGAACAGTCGTCACACACAAATTCGACGAAGCTGTGAAATCCGAGGACTTAGCTTCTGTGGAGAGATTTTTCAAAATATTCCCTTTGCTTGGAATGCACATTGAGGGGCTGAAGAAATTCTGTCAGTACCTCTGTTCAAAGGTTTGTTTTTTAGAAAATTATTTGTTTTTCAGTATAAATACAAATCAAAAGTAGAAAAATGTAATTAATTGAAATCCAATGATTTTTCCAGCTGCAAGAGACTGCACAAAAGAACTTAAAACTAGCTTTGGACATAAAAGCATCCGATAAAAGAGCTGCTGTTATATTCGCTGATACAATAACTTTATTGTTTGAGGGAATAGCCAGAATTGTGGAAGTTCATCAGCCAATTATCGAAACTTATTACGGACCTGGAAGACTACTAACTTCTGTTATCATTTTACAAAAGGAGTGCGATAGGTAAAATCAATGAAAATAAAATACGATATTTTTAGCAAATTTTATTTTCATCAAAAATTATTTGCAGACAAATTAAAAAGATCATCGCAGAGTTCATGAAGCATAGAAGCATTGCGAAAAAGGTACAAATAATAAATGATTACCTGAGGAAACAAGGAGGCGAAAAGGCTGATCCTAAGGAACTAGACTTGCTTCTTGGAGAAATAACAATTATGCACGCTCGTGCTGAATTGTATATTCGTTTTTTGAGAAGGCGAATCAGTGTAAGTGTTTTTATATTTATACTTCGGATACAAATAAGTAAATAAATTATTATTTAAATTACAGAGTGATTTAGAAATTGGTACAACCGATGAATCGCAACGAAAGGCTTCCATGAACGATTTCGAGACTTTTGTTAGCAATTCCGAATTGGCGAGAAGTATGCAGGAATTGTTGGGAGCCTATCTGGCTTTAGAAAGATATTTTTTGGAAGAGAGTGTGAATAAAGCAATCGGAATGGACGTTCTGGATCAGGAACAACAAACTTCGAGCATGGTTGATGACGTTTTCTTCATACTGAAGAAATGTGTGAGGTGAAGATAAAATTTTTTTTTTTTTTTAATTTAATCTTATAAAATTAAATAGCGCTTACCCGAAATCAGATATAATGCATATTTAATTTTGCAGACGAGCAATTTCGAGTTGGAGTATCGACGGAGTTTGTGCTGTAGTAAATATGGCCTGTGGAATTTTGGAAGGAGAATTTACTAGCCGACTAAGAAGTCGTTTACGCCAAGGATATCCAGCTGGTTATATGGATTTAGCTCAAGCTTACAGTGCACTTCAAACTAGTATTCAGCATGGCAGGTTGCAGACTTCTGATACAGAACAAGGACGACTAATGTTCCTGGTAATTATATTTTATTTTCAAACTAGGGGGCTCTGACCCCTGCGCGCGCTGGGCTTGCGCCAACTTCATTACTGGTTTAACATATTTTTGTTCTATTTTTTATGATTATTTAGGTTGGGCACTTAGGGATATTGGGCGGGCAATTAGGGAATAGACAATCTACTTTGTATACCTTTTCATACGTCATATTCTTTTAGATATTTCCATTCCATACTTTCTAAAATATTATGTCTAATATATACATTTTTTTCTAAATACAAATATGTTGAGACGGTCCGTTCTATGTTCATAATTATAATGACAGTATAAAGTCACGGGCGAATATTTGTATTGGTACGCCTCTGACTCATAAGTGGACAAGCAGGAGTAACGAGGGGAGGATTCAAGAAATCATCCGATCATACGATCGATTGCGCGCGCCATCAGCTGATAAGTAGGGGTAGCGTGGGACCAATGCACCCTATAAATATCGATCCCGATATCGGTACCAAGGACTTCTTACTGGGACTTCTTACTAAGCCTTCTGACTCGACCCTCTGCGAGGAAGGAACCTCTCATAAGTAATTACTGGTCTACCTGTCATTGACGACAGAAATTTCAAATTCAATAAGCGTCATTGATAGGACGCCACCTCTAAAGGATTCTCAGGGATCATACAAGAGCTTCGTTTACTAAACTATCCTAATTCATAAGAATTCGGATAGTTAGACGTAAGTTTTTGGGTTTCAAGTTTTCTAAAATTTTATTTTATTAAAAAATAGAATGATAATTTAGTTAGTGCAAACTTTATTGTAACGACTTTGAAATCCACATATCTGTGGAGGCCTCGTTGTGCATGGTTGCATTAACTATTGAAGTTCTAATGGTAAATCTTACTTTTATCTTTAAGAAGAAAATAGAATGATAATTTAGTTAGTGCAAACTTTATTGTAACGACTTTGAAATCCGCATATCTGTGGAGGCCTCGTTGTGCATGGTTGCATTAACTATTGAAATTCAAATGAGAAATTTTACTGGAACCGGAAAATAATTCGTAACGACTTTGAAATTTATCATATGATGAAGACCTCGTTGTGCGAAGGAAATTTTGGTTTTCCAATTAATTTTGGAGGAGAATCCTACTTAATTGTTTTTACAAAAGCGTATTTTCTGAATTGATTTAATTAATTAAAAAATACGCAATCATCTCTCCCTCGAGTGAATCTACAATTCTTCATTTTGTCGTCAAACAATGATTTAAATTTTGGTGGGAATTTTTATTTTAAGAATTAATCTTACTCAATTGCTGTTCATCTAATCATCAAGTTTAGTTATAAAATGTTTAGGGCTAGTTTTAACGTCCTATCAGTATTGGAATCAACTTATATTGTTGGTTGCAATTTACTGAACAGGAAAAAGTAAATGCAAGTTGAACGAATCTCTCAATAAGAATAAATATAATTGAGATAAGTTCAAAATGCAACACTACCATTACTAAAAATTAGTATAATTTTTAGTAAAATTGAGATCCTTAAACAAAATCAGCCAAGTGCAGTTATAATTGAATTCAAGTTATTGATGAACACAAAATTGATCCCCGGTTAGAGAAACGATAATGTTACAATGTTAAATTATATAATATATACATATGGATAATTGCATACAAGTTGACCACTTAAATCCTAGTCATTTACGTTGTTTTCCTTCGAATAATAATTTTTGTCTAAAATTATCTGAGTAAAGTACTAATATCAAAGCCGAATTTGGGAGATGGCATGGAACCAGAGTCTGTGCTGTGTCGTGTGATTTAGTGCGAGTCTTGTGGAAAGAAAAGTGAAAGGGGAGAAATTAGAACAAGTGAAAATTTGGGAGGTAATGGAACAGTGAGAGTGGTTTCATGAAAAGTTGATGGGAATTAATCAGTGAAAAGAAGAAGGAAAAAGTGTCTTTTTAGAGAGGTTAGGGCGGCTGAGAACCATGGAAAAGGGAACAAACGGAACGGGAGGAATAAAGGAGCGGCGAAATTCGGTGGGCGAACGAGATGAGAGAACACGGCAGCCGATAGACAAACTAGAGGCGAGGAGCAGAAGAAACGAAACAGCTGACGAAGCGCTATAGAATACATGTCAAGCGCGGATAAAAGCAACGACACGGGAAAAAAGGAACTAGTTGAAGAGGAAAAAAAACGACACAGGGGAGACCTACAAGGAGTGAGAGGGACAAGAAAGGCAATGTAAGCATGGAACAATTTGTAGTATGTAAAGAAGGCAAAATCAAGGGAAAAGAGATAAGTCCACAAGAGAAGCAGAATGACAAGGACATGGAAGATCAGCAAAGTGAGGGAACGGAGAGCGAATTAGAACAAACAATAATTGAAAAAGAAACGTCCGGGGGGGGGGGGGGATGAAATCAATTTGGAAATAGTGGAAGTTAAAACAAGTAAAGAGAGTTCTAGGATGTTTATGGAGGAAATGGAGCGGAGGCTGAAATAATTTCTAGAGGAAACAATAAATAACAAGTGGATGTTGATAGAGCAGGAAATAAAAGGAATTAAAGGGGAATGCAAATGTGAAAGAAGTGAGGAAAAAACACAGGGACTGAAGGAAGTAAATGAAATGCTACAGAAAGAAATATGGGGAAAAGAAAAGGCGTGGGAGAGGGAAAAAGAAGAACTTGAAATGAAAATTGAGAAGCTGGAGTGGCAGGTAAGGACGAATAAGCAGTTAAGCAAGGATTCACTAGAACAAGGAGATAAGGCACTTCAAAAAACCCGAGGTCAGAAAGATAGGGGAAAGACCTGGGGAAAGAGAAATACTGAAAAGGCTGAACAGGATGGAAGAAACGAAGGGAAGGAAAAGCCGGCAGCATTACCTGAAAGAGAGTTTGGAAGTTAGAAGAAAGAAGAGAAAGAAAGAAGAATATTATTGTCAGTGGATTGAAATGCGTTTAGCGACGATGTGTCTTAAGCTATTGGAGAATTATTAGGCACGTTCCAGGAGAATCATATGGGACTCATCCATCAGCCTCCAGATGCGGACTACGATGTGGAAACTCCTACGCAGACATCGAGAGTGCATCCGTCAACGCACGCATTCGAATCTACGAGCATCGACGCAAGTTCGAGCCTCCACTGTTCAACAACAACAGCAGCCGTAGCAGGTTCAACAAAGCAACAAAATGCAGGTTCAGCAGCAGCAAGTACAAGTCATTCAGCAACCCCTCAACAGTCAGGCACACAACATGCAACAACTGTACAACACCCAAGGGACGCCTTGAATCATGCCAGGAAATTCAGCGCTTCATCCTGCTGGTATCAATCCATCATCTCTTCAGGTGGTGGACATCCTGGTAACCAAGGAGCCAAGGAGATACAATTGAGCAATCAATGCTCGACTGGCAAGGACTGGATCTCGCCGACCAACGGTTCGGCCATCTTCGAGCTGTCGATCTTCTACTTAGATCCGACGTTTGCCCTTTGTTCCTGCGGGCCGAGCTGCGCGCGAACGCTCGCCCCACTTACTACATACCACATCATGGAATCTGGCAACGGGGAGATCATCATTGCCACCTGAGAATAGTCTCCAATGCATCTAGACCTACCAAATTCAAGCTACGTATTGATTTGATGGAGACGCCACAAACGTTCTTGCGGCGCCGAAATCTTCATGATGTATCGGCAGATTCCGGTGAGCGGACAACACATCGATCTGCAACGCATTGTATTGAGTGCCCGTAAGAATAACCCAGTCGTACTGCCCCAATTCTTTTCAAAAGATCGCTTTGTCGACGACCTATTGACGGAATGCAATGACCTTCGAGAAGCGAAGCAGCTACAGGAGCAACTTATCGGCGGATTTCCTCTCCGCAAATGGATCGCCAATCGACCGGAGCTACTAGCAGATTTACCCGAACAAGACCGTCTTCGCCCGACCTGACTTCAACTTTGCAGCGATGGCATCACCAACGAGCTCGGCGTTTGCTGGGATCCGCAGAATGATTGGTTTCGTTTGACTTCACCCGAGATTGTCTCGCATAATTTGACGAAGCGCACCATTTTTCGCCACCACTGCTGGATTGCTTGATTCTTGCGGTTGGATCGCGCCCACCACTCTAATACGAAACTTAGTAATACGAATACTTGCAACTCTCGCAAAGGTTTTTTTTGGGTTTCCTTTGAGTTTAGCACGGCATAAGCCGGAGTTGCTAAGCGGCATGGGGCCCACACACCGAAGGGTGCCTCTCATGACCGTCAAGTCAGAGTGAATGAGTGAGTGTTGTCAAACGCGAAGCGACGTCATCAGCGGCTTTATTCGAATCGGAGCATGGAAATTCGGCCTTACGGCGGGCGGCTAGCAGATAGTCGTTCAAGGAACGAGGAGGGCGGTATGTTTGGTTTCGGCTCGTCTCCAGTGGAGGGCGCCACTTGGGGGCCGTCGAGGTCCCTCTCATCGACTGCCACGCGTCAGCTCCGTGCAGTTACTCTCAGTGTTTCACCTAAAGCGGTCGCGCGGTCGAACGGTTCGAGTGTCGTAGTGTAGTGCAGTGCATTGTACTTCAGCAAATAAATCAGTTTTCTCAACAACATTCAGCGCCTATTGCTTCTACGAGCTCCCGTCACCCCCTCCTTCCACGCAGAACTAAACAATGTATATTTTTTAGAAAGATTTTTTTGTTTTCTCATAGTCAAATACATTTCTTGATGTCTTTTTTTCATATCTTCATACTCTCTTGGGTTACTCCCAATTAAATATATATATATGTACAGGGTGTCCCAGACTCAAGTGTCCGGACTTATATAGCCATATAAAAATTTAAAAAATAAATAGAAAATTGCTTTTCCAAAAATCAGTTGAAGTTTTAGTTTTTTAGTTATAAAACATTTAAGCTGGACCAATCAGGAGCGCCGTATGAACATCCGTGTGTACGTGAACGAGATTTCAATGTAGTGTTATCGAAACGAGCGCAGAGGTGGGGTTAGCGACAGGAGAACACTACGTTGGAAGCCCATTCACGCACACAC
>CAKNXH010002236.1:501848-536626 GCA_932178445.1 Andricus quercusramuli | reverse complement strand
TATATATATATATATATATATATATATATATATTCGGTTTTGATTCCCTTGGAAAAGAACCGAAGGGCCTATGACAAAGCCACTGAACGCGTCCTCGGGTTGCGGATAGAGGATCCCTGTACCAAGGGTTTCTACTCAATATGGTTACAATAATTAATAAGGAGTCGCGGACAATTGGCCAGGGATGGTCCCGAAGGAATAACCCCTAAGCGAAGGCGTAAGAACCGTGCCGAAAGCTGAATTGCACCTGGGTGAGGTGTCTTTGACGGTGACCCTGCGATACAGGGCGACCTCTCAGAGTATCAGCCTTATCCTTGCACGCGGGGCTCTACAGGGATGGACGAGCCCTTTCCGTAGCTGCTCGTGGGAACAACAATGAAACCACCAAGACACCAAAATGTTGTAGATGCGGTTCAAAATGATCGAACGCGCAGAGCACCCGACAGTGGGTCGGCGAACAATGCCGATTATCCTAGAGTTTGGGGTGCTGAAAATAATTTAAATGGAAATACGACGACGAACCGGCGAAACGCCCACATTGAGTGGACGGATCAACTTAAGAATGACGTACTAGACTGCTACGATTCCAGCATTATCCCTGTTCGCGGAGGCTTTATGACGCGTATGCATACTCTTAGGTGCCAGAAACACCCAGAGCTTCAGCACGTTTCGCATCAGTCTTTGCGAAATCAAGCTGACTACTTCCGGAAAAATGGATATGTACGCGGAGCGCTTCCCCAAACGCTGCTTGATCAAGTTGCAGACGAAGATGAAGCGACATTAAGACCATCCGCAGAAAGCAGGCACCTTCTGAAAGATGATTGCAATTTCAGTACAAGAAGGAACATCAACATGCAAGTTCCACTTAAGCCCCAAGATCTGGCTGAAATGGATGCCTCCCTTCGTAGAGATATCTCTCAAGAGTCCGACCTCTGGACCATCAATTTCTCAGTTTATGGTGCTGTGAGAACTTTGGCTGATTCAAATCGAAGGCTAAAACCGACGATGGATCAAAAGACCAAAAGATGCTTGCATCAACTGAACAAGAAAATTGGATGGGCAAGACAGAATGCGTCTCGTGTTGAATGTGTGATTCACTACATAACATCTGGTAGACCGTTTATGGAAAGGGTTCGAAAGTTCGCCCAAGAACTAAGGATCTTAAATCACACAGTAAACAAGTCAAAGCTGCTTACAATCAAGCAGCATATTGTTATAAAAATACGGCTGTTATCTGACGCAAGGAGGAGAATACAGAAGAGGGAGAGATGGATAAGGGAGAATCAACAGATTGTTGCTGACCCATCGCGTCTCTTCAGCAATCTCCCGGTTACTGTAAAAAATCTACTCAAGCCCAAGGAGGTAGAGACTTTTTGGAGAGAGGTATACAAAATCCCGAAAACACTGGAGTTGAAAGAAGATACTGACAATATCATCCGCTTCAAGGAGTTTTGCGACAACCTCATAAAATCTGAGGAAGAATGTCCATCAGTCACTGCCGAAGAGGTGAAAAAAGCAATTAGAGGCACGAAGAACTTTTCCGCTGCTGGACCAGATTGTATCAAGAACTTTTGGTGGAAGAAGTTTACTTTTATACACCAACATTTGGCCCGCATATTCACCTCATATTTAGAGTCGGAGACGCCCATTCCGCAGTGGCTGGTGTTACGACGCACTATACTCCTGCCGAAAAAAGGCAATTTGTCCAACCCAGAGAATTACAGGCCAATAACTTGTTTGAACACACTGTATAAGATCTTTACAGCTGTCCTAAACAACAGGATTGTTCGACGAATTGAGCCTGTATGGCGAGAGATGTACGAACAACGTGGCTCGAAAAAAGGTGTAGCAGGCTGTCGAGAGAACCTGCTAATTGATAGGTGTGTCTGTAAAGACGCTGCAGCCCATCAGCGCGTCCTGTCAATGGCCTGGATTGACTACCGGAAATCTTTCGATTCAACCTCTCATAGACTTATCATCTCTCTGTTAGAAAGCTTGAAGGTACATCCACACATAGTGAGATGCATAGAAAGATTGATGCCTCTTTGGAATACTAGATTTACTATCTCATCTAGAAATTACCGTCTGACAACGAACAACGTCACCTTCCAGAGGGGCGTCTTTCAAGGTGATACCATGAGCCCTTTGCTTTTTTGCATCACACTTCTGCCTCTGTCTCTCGCACTACGAAATTTTCCTGGATACCTCTGTGGCGAAACTAATCAGCGCGAGCATAAGGTCACTCGTGTATTTTATATGGATGACCTGAAGATCTATGCCTCTGGTAAAAGCAAACTTCAATCTGCTATAAATATGGTCATGAACTACACAGGAGAGATTGGAATGGACTTTGGTTTGGACAAGTGTGCCAAAATTCATCTGAAGAAAGGAAAGATTACTGGCGTTCCCAAGGACCCCGAGCTTGTGGATATAAGTGTTATTAGACATCTTAACACTGGAGAGACCTATACATACCTGGGCGTGCCTCAAAGCCGCATTCAGGACGTAACATCAGTGAAGGAGTCTCTCCGAAGCAGATACAAGCATCTTCTTCGACAGATTTGGTCTTCCAATCTGTCGGCGTTGAACAAGGTATCTCCGACTAACATGCTTGCCGTCCCTGTACTGCTCTACTCGTTTAGGGTGGTTCAATGGACGAAGAACGAGCTTAAGGCCCTTGATGTCACCACACGTAAGATCATGCATATGCATAAAAGCTTGCATATCACTTCGTCAGTTCCGCGATTATACATTTCACGCCGTCAAGGCGAACGCGGACTTCTGAATCTCCAGTGTCTTCATAACCGAATTGTTCTAAGTACACCTTACATTGTTGCATTAGCAGAGATCTAGGCAGAGATCTACTCCCAAAAATGGTCAGGAATCACGAGATGATTGGCGAAGGAGCGTTCCTTTACAAAGCCACGGAGCAAGAGGCCGAGACCCTTGGCCTGGATTTTAACATCAGAAGTGAGGAAAGTGCATTACTCCATCTAGATGCCTCACGTCTTAAAGCCGAAGTAAAGAAAGCAGAGTTTGGAAAATTTCACCAAGAGCTACTCGACAAGCATATGCACGGAAACTTTTACAGAAATGTAGAAAAGCAGACCTTGTCGATGGAGCAAACTTTTGCTTTCCTCAAATCATCAGGGCTCAATTCAGGAACAGAGGGTTTTATTTTTGCATGCCAGGACGGTGTCATTCCCACCTTAGCATACCGTGCCCGCATTTTATGTCAAGAAGTTCCCAGTGATAGGTGCAGAGCGTGTCATGCAAATTTTAGGTCATATATCAATTTTGGCCCTACATCTATATTGGGTCGTACGACGGACGGACACCCGACCGAAAGTATAAGGGTTTCTGCCCGGGGTTACGAAACCCTTAAAAAGAAGATATTTTTTTTGGAAGTACATATAGCCAACGGAGAATTTAAATTAATAATGATTATAATAAATGAAAGAGCAAAAATTTGATTTCAAAGAGGGCAAAAAATTAAGTTATTGGTACTAAATTCACGAAAATAAGACTTATTAAGGTTAAAGACATAATTTTCGAAATACTATTTTTTAAACTCTTTTTAATATTACGCAGATGACTGAAGTATTTCCATTCATGTACAAAATTTAGAAGATCCTATCTCTTATGGATGAAACATTGATGCCATTTATCGAAATATTAATGAATAATTTTTTACTAAAATATTAAGAAAATTGAATTATTCTGAATTAATAAAATGAATCAATTATTCAATCAACATGTCTATTCAGTAATGAATAGAAAGCTGAAGGAATACTCATTGCGTCCAATTAAATTATATTGTTAAACAAATTTATTAATATTTTTATTCAGATGATTCAGATATAGGTGAGGTGCTTGATTGGTTTACAATGAGCTTTATCATTTAATCTTACTTAAAATTTCGAAAATTATGAATAAATAAAATAATAAATTTTTAAATTATAAAAATTGCTAAGAAAGCTTAAGTAAATCAGTGGTGCATCTTGGAAACAAAGTCATTGAATATAAGATGTGCAGTTGAGGGGGCAGTTACACGGACATTTACGAAGGTTAATCGGGCATTTTGAGAAGGTTGGACGGGTATTTAGGATATTTAGGCGTTTGTGATAATATAAAGAGATAATTCAGTTTCAACATTTCGTTTTTGGAAATTATGTTTTCTATTTTGCAGGCTTATCTGAATAACACGGATGTCAGCATCGAGTATGTGGAAACTTTGAGCAAAAGCCTCAATATGGAAATAAACCAGGCTTTTTCTAACATGCAGGATAAAGAAAGGGGAAAAGTGGATAGTTGTTTGGCTGGATTAAAGGGAGTCACTCATAGTTTAAGGGCTGTAATTGATTATGGATTGGAACAATTAAGAGCGAGTGCTGTAAAACCAAGAGTCACGCCTTGGGTTGATGCTTTCCTTTCGATAAATCACCACGTGAATGAGGTAGTTTAGAGAAAATGGTACTGAATAAAAGTGGACGATCGTAAATATGAAAAATCTAAATTGAACTTATTTTAATATTTAGGACGAATTATTGAGGTACGAAACAGACGAGCCTTTTGTACAGACTCTAATTTTAAATTTGGAAGGCCTTCTTCAAGCTTTTAAGGATAATCTAACTGCTTCAAATTATGATGCTTTGATTGGAATTCTCACTGCTGAAGTCACAGCTCGATTGGAGAAAGTCGTGCTTAAATGCACTTTTAATAGAGTAAGTGGTTTTAAATACATTTTTAAAAGTTTAATTTGGATTATCATCAATTTTGGATTTTTTTATTTATTTGGATAGTAATAGTGTTATCTCTTTAAGGGGTTGATTACTCTTGAAATATGGTGTATAAGCCTTCGTGGAATGTTTGAAATTTTCTGAAATGTTTTGAAATCTTCGAAATCCTTTTGAAATCTTCAAAATATTGTGAAATCTGTTGAAATATTTTGAAGTCTTTGACATTTTTGTGAAATCTGAAATTTTCGAAATATTTCTAAAGTCTTTAACGTCTTTGTGAAAACTTTACAAAATCTAGGAAGTCTTAAAAATTTTTGTGGAGTTTTTGAAATCTTTAAAATCGTTGTAGACTCGTTCTTTAAATCTTTGAACGCTTTGCGAAATCTTTGGATATTTCTTAAACCTTTAAAATCTTTCTAAAATCCTTGCAAATTTTAAATCTTAAAAATCTTTAGGAAGTCTTTCAAAAATATTTCTGACATCTTTGAAGTGGTTGCAAAATCTTTTAATTCTTCTGAAATAATTTGAAATCTTTGTATAATCTTCTAGACCAAGAGCTCATGACAAAAATGGTGTAATGATAGAAAAGAGGTATATTGTGTGCCATATGGGTTCGACTTACGATAACGAACGTAAAGATGCGTGACTTGCAGGTCTGAGTGGAAGAGGTGAGTGGTGGCGACCTGGCAAAGGTGCAAATTTTCATGGTGAATTAATGTGACTCGGAATAGCTTGAAAATTTGTGTACATGTAGAAGATGACATATTAATAGCACATGCGAATTTTGAGTCACCCGAGTTGATGTAAAGGTGCTATAAATCACCTTCAAAGTTGCCGGAAATTCAGGTGAAATTTCTTAATATTGATTTTGCAGGAAAAAGTTTCAAACAAAAGTTGTTCTGCTTCAAAAGATGGATATTTTCATTCCTATATCATTTTTTGATAAAATTGATACATTTCGAGAAAACATCGATTAAAAAATACGAGAACAATCAAAAGCTGTTTTTATGTCCAGGAAGTCATATTTTCGAAAATTATCAAGAGAGAAAGAATGCGCCCCAGTAGGTTTACTCCCACATTACTGTGTAATATTTTATTCTAATGTTTATATTTACCAAGTTATGCGCATTTTTCATGTTTCTTTTTCATTTTTCCTTTCACCTGTTCTATCTGCAGTAATTTAAAAGAAGGTGTTCTCAAAATGAGAACATCAATAGTGTAAGTCTTGTGTAACAAATTGGCGTCAACAACTTTCAGGTAAAATAATAACTTATTCACCTATAAACAATAACAAACAGAGTCACGTTCTCAGCTTCTAATTGACGTAGAAGGTTGTAATAACGCTGAATATTATTCTAAAAAATTAAATAACAGAATCGCTTTACTTTCACATTTACATTATTTATTGTTGTTAAAGTTTGTACTTTTTCCTTTGGAATGTATTCGATCTTTATTACCGTGAGGAAAGTCAATTTTCCGGGCGAGGCATCGGGTCTCAAGCAGTGCCACCGTCTACGCCTAGGACAATAGCCATCGAAAAATCTGAGACGACCCCATGCTGCGTCCGGGAAATTTACTTTCGTCACGGTAATAAAGATCGAATACATTCCAACGGAAAAAGTATAAACTTTAACAACAATAAATAATGTAAATGTGAAAGTAAAGCAATGTTGTTATTTAATTTTTTAGAATGATATTCAGCTTTATTACAACCTTCTACGTCAATTAGAAGCTGAGAACGTGACTCTGTTTGTTTATTGTTTATAGGAGAATAAGTTATTATTTTACCTGAAAGTTGTTGACGCCAATTTGTTACACAAGACTTACACTATTGATGTTCTCATTTTGAGAACACCTTTTTTTAAATTGTTGCAGATAGAACAGGTGAAAGGAAAAATGAAAAAGAAACATGAAAAATGCGCATAACTTGGTAAATATAAACATTAGAATAAAATATTACACAATAATGTTGGAGTAAACCTACTGGGAAGCATTTTTCTCTCTTGATAATTTTCGAAAATGTGACTTCCTGGACATAAAAACAGCTTTTGATTGTTCTCGTATTTTTTAATCGATGTTTTCTCGAAATGTATCAATTTTATCAAAAAATGATATAGGAATGAAAATATCCATCTTTTGAAGCAGAACAACTTTTGTCTGAAACTTTTTCCTGTAAAATCAATATTAAGAAATTTCACCTGAATTTCCGGCAACTTTGAAGGTGATTTATAGCACCTTTACATCAACTCAGGTGACTCAAAATTCGCATGTGCTATTAATATGTCATCTTCTACATGTACACAAATTTTCAAGCTATTCCGAGTCACATTAATTAACCATGAAAATTTGCACCTTTGCCAGGTCGCCACCACTCACCTCTTCCACTCAGTCCTGCAAGTCACGCATCTTTACGTTCGTTATCGTAAGTCGAACCCATCTGGCACACAATATACCTCTTTTCTATCATTACATCATTTTTGTCATGAGCTCTTGGTCTATTCAAAAGTAATATCTGATTCTTATTTAAAATTCTCATAAAATTGTTTAAATTTCAGGCTGGAGGTCTTATTTTAGACAAAGAAATAAGATCACTCGCAAGTTACTTAGCATCTGCGACTTCCTGGTCCGTTCGAGATAAATTTGCAAGACTGATGCAAATAGCCACAATCCTCAGTGTTGAAAAAGTAGAAGAACTTGCAGATTATTGTGGAGCTGATGCAATTGCCTGGAGACTGACGCCTCAAGAAGTTCGAAAAATTGCAGGTCTTAGAATAGATCTTAGAAGTGAAGATATTAAAAGACTAAAACTATAAAAATGGACAAAAATGTAAGAAATGATCAAATTGGATTATTTTATATACAGCATGTCATTTTAAATGGGAGTATTAAAATAATTCGATATTTTGTACATTCCCTCGTAGAATACAAAAATAAATTGTATCATTATTGCTCTAATTAAAATCTAATTTATTTAAAATAAAGAATTGCAAATGAAAATACTGGTTCCTTAGAAACCTGAGGTCATTATATATAGGCTTAATTTTTTATTGTTTTAAATATATCAAAATATAAATACAAACGAGTTAGAATCATTTTAATTCTTAAAATCTATGATACTTACTATTATGGGTTGCTAAACTCCATTTAGTTTTAAAAAATCTGTTGCAAACCTGGCAGTATGCTGGAGTATTCTGTGATGTTTCGTGTTTTGAAGCATAATGACGAACAAGAGCTGCCTGAGTAGCAAAAGAAACTTTGCACAAGTTGCACCACGATGAAATACTCGGGCGTTTTGAAGAATCTACAATTAAATTTTACATTTTTTCATAACTCAGGAGTTCTGTGTTTATTCCAATTTTATTTACTTTTGCTGGGAACTGAACTGTAAACCGATTCTTAATGATTTTATGCATTGAAAAAATGATATTCATACGTATACAATTGATAACCCTGATTGAAAAATAAGTTTGGATTAAATAATAATTTGTGGGAGTCCACATGAAAAGGGCCCGTTATGGTCGGTATGGAGTTACGCATAGAGTCATATAGCCATTATAGCCATTATAGAATTTTTGAAGTTGGAATTTTGAAAAATCGCTTTTCGAGAAAAAAGAATATAAAGTTGGTGAATGCCATAAGCGCACGTGCCTCTCTCAGACTCGAAAAAAAATTTTTTGACCCTGACCGAGAAAAATGCGTAGATCTCCTAAACTATAATCGATCATAAGGGACCTTCTCATGCGGCCGCCCAAATTTTGTTCCCAAAGTAATTGCACACCTGTTTTATTTTCTCTTATAATACATACACAGGTTCTAAAGAAAAGAAATATGCGAACTTCAAATAAATAGCTAATCTTTGGGAAATTCATCTTAATTAAATAATACGCCCTTTGTTTGCGATCGCCCATATTCTGACCTAAGTTCTAAAAACGATTACACATTAATTTCTTTCCTTTTTAAGGCCTATAGAGAGTACACCATCAATTCTATTAACTATGTAGCTTCTTCTAACGTTCGAGTTCAAAATCGAGAAGCTGATTTTGTCGCAAAACATTTTTCAAGCCTTATAGTATCGATTATAAACAGACGAGTGCGAATAAGTAGCGAACTTGTAATTTAATTCTTAGGACTAAGTGGGAGAAACCAATTTTGTCATTTGCTTTTTTAATTCTAATTTGTAATTTTTGTCATTCTTCTCTGGAAAATCTACGAATCTGCTAAAATAAATAATTTAGTACAATTAGTCAAAAAATAAATATAAATTAAAAATTTGATATCTTTTCAGTTGCTACGTCTTAATTTCTTCTCTCATCTTAGAATTTAGTTAAACCTACTCTTATTTTCTAGAATTGGTGCTTCAAGCTCTATTTTTATCAATTATCAATCTAATGAAGAATTGGAGAAAAGTTCAAAAAACAATCTAACCCGCCACTCAATTCACACCGGAAGTTGGATTTCAAAATCAAGGTATATTATAATTTGTAATTTAATTTTTCATCTACTCTGTTTATGTAACAATTACTTAACACAATTTTTTTCTAGGCGTGTGAATTGCGAGGCCGGAAAAGGATATTTTTCGTCAATTTTGAAGGTTGAGATTGAAGAAACTGTCGAGTGCGAGAGTGAACCATTCAAACATTATAGAAAGCCTAATTTTGAATTCATGAAAATTTTTATAAATATATTTTAATCTATCAAGTTTTTGTAGTATTGCAGATTTTGTTTAGTAACTTTAATTAAGTTTTTGTATTTCCAAGACTTCACATTCAAAACAATAGATTTCAGGATCGTTTATCATTTGGTCTCATTCTAATTCCTTAATCTGAAAATTTTGCAAACTTTGGAAAATTTAATATTTTAATTATTTTAAGACTAAAAAATTGTGGATCTAAAAACTTGAAATTTTCAATGTTTTCAAATTTTCAGTGTAATAATACTGTTAAAGTATTAATTTAATATTTTTATTTATTCTGTGAAAAAATCCTCTCTTGCTCCGCTGGGATTCGAACCCAGATCTTAATATTTCTCTGTAGCTTAGTGGGTTAGCGACTGGCAATTTGAAAACCTAGGTTCGAATCCCAGCGGAGCTAGAAAGGATTTTTTTCACAGACTGAATGAAATAATATTATATTAACAATTTAACAGCATTAATACATGATCGAGCTAGAAAAAAGAACATTTGAGAAAAAATGTATATATATTCTGTAAATTGGTAGTTTGAATGAAATAATAAGGAGGATTTGAAAATTGAGTCCTTACGGGTTTTCGAATTGAATTGTTGATTAGGACTTTTGTCGCTTCTGAATGGTTTTTTGCCATTGCATGTTATGTTTCAACCGCATATGTCGACGCAGGTCGGTTCTACGACTGAGAGTGGTGTGGCAGAGGATGCAGGTTGTCTGGTTCCGATGCACTTCAAGGTGCTGGGTCAGCGAAGCAAGATGCTTGTAAACACTTCCGCAGAGACTGCACGAAAAACGCCCTGGACCCTGCATCACCACTTGACCAGTTGTATCGCCAACATGCTTCCGTTTCCGTCCCACCCCCCCTGCAACACATCAACAGTTTCGTGACCCCGATTCCTCATAATATTGATTCTAATCAAAGGGGGTGTGCAAAAAATCGAAACTTCAAGTCACGTCGAGTTATTTTAGCTTTGAGTTCAGTCAAATTCAATTTGAGCGAAGCCGTACCTATTAAAGTTGTATTAGAAATTTATTTGAGTGAAGTTCAGGTCTTTGAAGAAACTCTTATGTTGACATGTAAATTCCAGAAGATCTTCAAGTACTCGAAATTTATTTATTTAAAATTATTTTATTAAATTAATAATTACAGAAAGAATTTTATACCCAAAACTTCATGTCAATTTGAATAAACTTACTTTGCTTCGAAACCAACTTCCGGGTTCGAATGGCTGAGAGGAGTTTCAGTGAAGAAATTCAGTAATTGAAATTTGTTTGTTTTTGAAGAAAGTTGAAATAAAATTGATTCAAAATACATAAAGTAGGACTCAATTTTCTCGAGTTTCTAGTTTTTTGCACGCCGATAATAATTAATAATATTCATTAATAAGTAGGCTTAGGTGAATTCATAAATTCTACAGACAAATCTGATTTTCTAATCATCTACGAATCTAGAGAATTTATGAGCAATTTGTTTAATTTGTAAAGATTTTAAAATAATCTAGTCTTGATAAAATTATTATCATGGGGAATTTTGTCGAAATCCAATTCAAATGGCCTTAAATTTAAAAAGGCTTAGATAAAAATGCTGTTGAGAAAAAATTTAAACGATTTACGAGAAATTAAACATTTTCAACAAATTTTCAAAGGACCCCGCACAAAATATATGGAAAAGGCCTAGTTTAATTTTCTGATCCTTCAGGTGATGCTTATCGAAAGTCGTAAGGAGATAATTTCACTGAAAGGATTTTTCCATAAATTTTATGGAGGTCCTTCGAAAATTTGTTAATAACAATAAATGTTGGTAATAATCGTTAAAATTAGGAAATTGTCCTCAAAACCTAAATTTTATGATTTAGGTTTAAAAGGGAAACTTGAGAACGCTCAAAATTATTTTCCCCTAAATTTTCACGTATCTAAACAATAAGCAATCTTTGAATTTTGTTCTGGATTTTTATGTCTTATAAATTTTCAAAAATTTCCTTTCAAATTACAAATAAGTTCTAGCAAAAATGTTGTTTTTAACTCCCGAGTTTTAATTTGTTAAATTATTTGACAGTTTTTTTTTTGTAATGTGACTTTCGAGCATTCAAAATTGAAACAAATTAACATCAGTTTTCAAATTTTGAAACTTGTTACCCCAAAAGCTTCCAAATTTTATATTTGTGTCATTCTCAGCTAGATATTTTAATATTTCAAGTGTTTTTAATTATTATATATTAAGTTCTATCATGAGTTTTCGACTTTGAAAAATGCTTGAAAAGACAACTAAGTTTTCTATCATTCATAATAAAAATGATTTTTCAAAATATATTTTTTTATGACACTAACAGTTCTTCTAAATTAGAAAGCCTTTTAAATCTGAACCGTCCGAAATCAGACAAATTTTAAACATTTAAAAGAGTAGATACAAAATTCAAAATTCTCATAAATTCCCGAAAACTCGCAAGGCCATTGTTTGGCAATGAATCCATAAATTATATCTATATTTGATGTATTTATATTTAAAAGATGTCTCTTTTAAAAAAATCGTGTACAGGTTTTTTTTTTATTTCTTCATTTTTATTACATTAATTAATTAAATTCGCAATCCTAAACGCTGACTCATAAAGTGGGTTATTTGCAAAATAGAAAAAGCAACAAAATTAAAAGAGCTTTCTCCAAAATATCTTTCAGATTCGCTAAATTCAGTTCTAAAAGCACTAAAAGAATTCTGAAAAATATACAACAAAAAATGTTGTGACTAAACGTAGGATAAAAAAAATGTCTGAAAATGGGGAAAGGATCTGAGCTAGATTCACATTTTGATACTTTATTCACACATATCTTCACTTACATAATTTTCCTGCGTTTAAGCCGAACGTAAATTTAGGTGATAATATATTATTATAATATAATAGACGTTTCCATTTCTCTCCAATAAATAATCCGGTAAGGTAGTCCTTTTTATAAAATAAAATAATAGTTGGCAATCTTGTACTTAGCAATTGTATTGTGGCGTTTGAGGAATGTGCACATTCGTTCCTACTGACGGAGCTAACGTCGCTTTTTAATCGAGAATTTATATAGAAATATTTTTTACATTCACCTATTATAGCAGGTGTACAAATATTCGCTGAACTTCGAAACGAAGTCGTTATTTATCGATTTATAAAAGAAAAGAAAAAGTTAGAATTTCAAATATCTACAATATTTTGACAAAATTATATTTATCTCAAATTGTAGATGCACAGAAAGCAAATGTATACTATCCTACAATTGTTAGTTACACAAATTATGGCAAGTTTAGTCTGAAACTAATCTAATAGGACAATGACAATTAAATGGCAATATCTTTGGAAATGAAGACTCGAAGAATCTATAAAAATTTTCCAAGGTGAAAAATGTTCAAATGGAAATTGGTCTGAACAGAAAGTTTCAGAAAGGAAGTTTTTTTGGGTTTATAAAGCAGTCATTGTCTTGGCTTAAAAATTAGTAAACACACTTAAATAATAATTCACAAACACTTTGGTAAGTTCGATACAACTTTAACGTTCACGACGGACTACTAATCGCTGAACTTTTTTAACAATCTTTCCAATCTTACAATTGCACTAAATTCGGTGGCAATGTTCTTTACAGATATATTACATTACCTACATGTGACCTTTAAATAATTAATTATTTTTGTATATAAATAATTAATTATTTATTTATAGAATAAATACACAAGCACAGATAAATAAAGAACGAATGCCACTTTCGAAGACTAAAATTAAACATTGAGCACTAATTAATAAACTGAAAACAAAAAACAAGGAAAAAATTCTTTTTCAAAATCCTCGGTGGATGATCAAACAAAAAAAAAGCCTTGTGATCGGCAAGTCTCTAGACTTAATTAACTATACTGAGTATGTTTAATATTATAATAATTATAATTATAAATATAATATAAATATCGGTCGTTTGGTCAATTTGCACTAAAGGGCTTAAATCTTAAAACAAACACAGAAATTATATATTCTAAAAAATATTGGTGGGATAGTATTATTTTTATAATTTCTTAGGAAACCAATTTAGTAACAAGTTTCAAATAGTCTAATAATTTTTCATATATTTCTCGAAGTCTTATCTTAAAAACTATTTATATTGTATTAAATTGCGATAAAGTTTTTACTCCTGCTTTTTACTTTTGAAAAACTTTATCCTTTGCCGATATTTAAATTATTTCTCGTAGATTTTTAGTCATTGGCAAAAAAATTTGGTTACATAAGCAGGGAAAAATTATAGAATCTTGTGGCAGAATTTTTATCCAAAGTTAGAATTTGATGGAGTCTATATATTTTTTTCCATTTTTATCTAGCATTTGACTTTGGCGATCTTTGAGACTAGATTTATTTAGTCTAAACCAATTGATACCTTAATCGGCTTATCTACCATGCATCATTTAAGATTAAACTTTCTTACATGACTCGTGTTACAAAAAATGCACATTCCTCCTTAGACGACTATTAAGTACTGAAATCATTTGACTAGATAAAGTAATTTACATTTCGCTAGAATCTTTGGTAGGAAATGAACCCTTGGAAAAACGACCCTGTTCAACAGTGAAAAAGTTAATTTTGGAAATTTAAGAGAATTTTAGGGTTTATCGGAAGACGAGTTTGGTTTTTGGAAGAAAATTTTGTAGCCTGGAGATTTTGGACTGAATCTTACTTAAAAATAATGCCTTTTTGTTGTATAAATATAATCTCTAAGTAATAATTGTATATTTGGTTATATTCGTAATTTTCTACGAATTCTTTGGTTCTACACAATATTTATAATGTGATAAATAAATCTGCCCTCTGGCAAGTGCCAGATATGTATTTTAAAAATTAATCTTGAGAACTTAAAAATAGTCCTTTTCGAATCCCTATCAATATAAATAAATTCTTTGCTATTTTTACTCTAAGATAATTACTGTCGACTAACAATTCCTTGCAAAAGAATTGGATATTTAAATTAAAACTGAATTTAAAAAAAGTAAAACTAATATTGACAGTGTTAATATTTGATAAAAACACTAATAATGCGTGACCAGTAGACCGAAAAAATAAGATCTAGAATATAATATTGCTTTCCTCCAAATAATTGGAGTAAATATAATTTTTTTATTATTGTAAATAAAGTTGATAAATAATTTCCCTAGCTTTTAAAGATAGGGCCAATATCTTCAATTTTCTTTAAAATTCCAATCATGTTCTAAAACCATCAGAAAGGCTACAAAATTTACAGACCAGATATTAAATATGGTTACCGCTTCCAATAAATAGAAACAAATATAAAAAATGTCCTTTAATTTTTATCTGAAAAAGGTTTGAAAAACCAAATAGTTTAAAATTCATTTTTCCCTAGTTTATGGTAAAAAGAAACCACTATTGAACAGGGAAAATATATATTTCGCAAAGAAAGTCTTAGAGTTGGGAGTGTGAACAAAATTTGAAGCTTTGAATTGAAATTTTAGCTTCGAGTCAAACACCTATCAAAATCAAATACCTTTAAAATACTTAAATGCAAGTTCTTAACTTGTTATCAAATAATTTATTCTATACAATTATTTAAAAATGGGATAGTTTCAACAATTAATGTTCGTAGACTCCAAACTCTTCAAGCTATTGCAAATATTGAAACATATTAATTGAATAAAACAATTCTAAAAGAATCTTGGATTCAGAAATAGTTTTGTTTTTAGTACTTTTTTATGATTATTAAGTATACTCGATAATAGTAAAGTATTCACAGTACACAAACACTTTCAAATACTTTTTAAAGAAACTTGAGTCTTTATCTGTGAGTTCAACTTTTCGATTTGACTCAAAGTTTAAAAATTCAACTAATTTGAATCAACTTCCTATTTTTTCACACCCCTAAGAACAGTAAGGGATGGAAAAATTGGAAAAGGAAGGAGGAAAAGGTCGGGGGTATTTTTTTCTAGGTGTCCTGGAGGTAGAACGTGGTGCTCGTGTTGGTTGTGTGCATATACACATATGAAAACATATTCATACAAGTTGTGTAGAAATGACTAGGTAGTGAAATTTAAGATAGGCATGGATAAAATAATCCATCTTTGGATTGTTTCTTGGGACTTTTCTTCTTTTTTCACACTAAGGAATAGGACTAGAAGTGATTCTTTCGACGCTGCTTTCTCGAATTCGAATCGTGGTAAAAGTAGCACTCGATTCAAGATTAGAATTGGCATTGGTATTGGCATTGGTATTTGTATTGGTATTAGTATTTGCACTGGCATTTGTGTTTTGGTTTTGCTGAGTGTGTCTCGGCGTGGAAATCGCGAGTGGATTTGAGGAAAGCGAGAGTGGATTTATTGAATTTCGTGCCGCGTCTGCTGTTGATCCGAATCCCAACCAGCCATGTCGATTTTTTAAATGTCGCTTCATGTGGGTTGTGCGGCTCAAAACTTTGTGGCAAACAGGACACTGGGTCGTTCCCTTATGCATATTCATATGCTTATACATCGAGTCTCGGTTCCAAAATGATTTACCGCAGAGTTTGCAAGAGTGGGATGGTTGTTCGATGACCACTGTACGACAATCTAAATCAAATAAATAAAAAATAGCTACATAGCAATGTCCAAAATCGACGCTGATCCACTCTGACAAAATCTTTTTTTTATTTCTTTCTACCCTCGTCGATTATTATACATTCAGTCACACTCGTTCCAATTTTTATTTCAGCCAGGGTTGATGGGTCATTTTGGTTTTTGAAAAATTCGAGCTTGTAGGAAAAAGAATCCTTTGGAAAAAATTTAATGTTTCGCAATTTTAATAAAGAAAGGCTAGTAACTTAAAAAAGCTTCATTAATATTTTCAAAAATATCCAAAGCTGTCAGCAATCTAATTTTTAAGACTTTGAATATAAAATCGAAAAACTTTGAAACTAATTAAATAACAAATTTAAAATTCCTCTAAGTAATTTTTTCTATAAAAATATTTCGCCAGTTATAACAATTTATTTGCGGGCGTCCACATGAAAAAGGCTCTTACGTTAAGTTCTAGTTTAGCAGATATTCGCGACTTTCTAAGTGAGGGTCAAAATGATTATTTTCGGGTTTGAGTGGAGGTTGATACTAGGGCCTGTACTGAATCTCTTGGCACTATAATAATGTCAAAAAAGCAACCGGAGGTGGGTATATTTTCATGTTTGAAGAAAAAATATAACACGTGCGCTTATAGGCACTCTACAACTTTAGATGCGTTTTTCTAGAAAAGCGACTTTTTGAAGTTCCAAATTCAAAAATGCTCCGGCGGCTCGTCTTTCCCGGAATGCCGGGAATTAGCGCGCTTATATGACGGATGACCCTGTACAATTATGCTCAACTCCATACCTATCATAAAGGCTCTTTTCATGCGAACGCCCACATTTAGATATAGGCATCAACCCTGGCTTTAAACGACTAAAAAGCAATGCCAATTTCTTAACGCATTAAAAAAATAATACATATCACAAAACAAAACAACATGCTCGCTGGATAAATATTCTAAAAACCTACAAATAAATTATAAAAGCAGGTGGCAGCGTGGCTCAAATGTTTAAATTCTTGGCTCATGTTCCAACCACGCTGTCGAGGGTTTGAGTCCCAACAACGAAAAAAAGAAGATTAAAATTTTCGCTTCCTTTCTTCGATATTAGTTTCAATTTATCATAATAAACATATTAATTAACTCCTAACTCAAAATTGTATCTTGGAATTATTTCGTCAGTAATAAAATAATTCTAGACTAAAAAGACTTTTAAGAATAAAACACAAAACAAACGCAAATTTTCTTTCTATATAACATAGGAAAAATACAACTCTAATAATAAAGCTACAAAGGATTGTTAATTATAAAAAAAAATTGTGATATGCTGCAAATAAAAATTAACCTCAATTTGAAAAATCCATGCAGAAGACTAATTTTTCAGGAACGATCCCCATCGTCCTAGTTTCGTAGCCTAAAATCTTTTCGTCTTTTTCCTCTCGATTGGAATACTTTTTCAAGTGACAGTGACATACCTTGGCATTTTTTCCGAAAAATTCCGAAGCACGCATATATGTTATCAATTGATTGAGAACATATATGACCGAGTTTTTTCGTTTCAAGAAAAATTAATTTCGTGGACACTAGGGTGTTAATTTGCAGTTCTGAATACACAGCCAATCATCCATTCAATCATACCAACAAAATGATAATTCATTTCTAAATTTCTTGTTTAGAACGAAAAATAAAATACAGCTATAATTTCAAGAATTCGAAGACTTAGATAAAGGAAAATTAGCACCCCTTGGAAGTTTGAACTTCCTCTTAATTTCTTATTTAAAAAGAAATCTTAAAATAAACCAACAGAAGAAACTGGAATTGATGGCAAATAAGTTCCTCAATAATTCTCCACAAATGCATTTTTTTAATTTCAATTAAGTCCTATTAACAAAGGTTTCCGTAGTTAATTCATGTTCTTAAATTTAACACGTATTATACAATGCAATATTCATTACAGTATAAACTTTTTGAAAGTTCCTGTATTTTACATCGTTGCTTCGAAGAGATCGATTCTAAGTATTATTTAATTGTGCTCAGACCCAGGAAAAAATGTGTTGAATCTATTAGGAAGAAATCAAAAATTGTAAATTGATTTCAAACTATATTGTAAACAAGTTATAAATTAAATGTTAAATTGAATAAAGGAATATTTATGAAATCAACAACATTTTTTCTTGGTGAGTAAGCTAAGCTCGAAAAATAAAATAAATTGAGGGGGAAAATAACTTACTGTCTACTTTGGAAGATACATATTACGATCGTAATCGTAAACACGCAGATTTACATAAAATTGAGAGGCGAGATTCTTATCAATTAACTAATAGTCCAGTCAATGAAGGATTTAATAACCGAATTTGGAAAAGTAGAATTTTTTTCACAGATACGTTGGGGATGACTTTATAAAGATACTGTAAAAAGTCCCTAACCATATGTAAACGGCAACGGCTGCCATGATGGAAAGTGTTAATCAATAACATGTTTTTTAAAAGAACTCGATAACGGTTGATTTTAGGTCGAAAATGGTTAAAAAATTGGAAAAAGTAAGCAAAAAAAAATTTCGAAGGGTTCAATATAATAGACCGAGGTAGCCGTTCTCGCCCCCGCTCTCATTGCTGCCATTAGGACTCATAATCACCGCTGATGCCTACCTCATAGCTTCAATTTTGAAATTTACTTATTTAAAGTATTAAAAGGGGACTTAAATATTATTATTCTGACCTGAAAATTGGGAAATATATTGTATGAATATGGAGGAACTCATATGAAAAAATCATCTCAAAATCATTCCCTTAAGCATGTCAAATTGTACACTGAAGTTGAGCTCATTTTATACTGATAATTTTCATTGCAAATGAGTTGGTCGTTTTTTTTTTTTTTCAAACAGAAACATGCATTTGCTCCAGTGCAAATCGCCTGATCTATTTTCTAAGTTCTTTTCAGTATATTTTTAGTTTTACTTTATTTGTTCAGAAATCACACAATTGTGCAGTTAATCCAATTTTATAGCGTAACCGTTGACAATACGTCTACAACTGTCAGGACCTTTTTTGTGCACTATAAAATTGTGAATATTTTTTAACATAATCATTTTCGACCTAAAATCAACCGTTATCGAGTTATTTTGAAAAACATGTTATTGTTTAACACTTTATATCATGGCGGCTGTTGCCGTACACATATGGTTGGGGACTTTTTACAGTATCTTTATAAAGTCATCCCCAACGTATCTGTGAAAAAAATCTACTTTTCCGAATTCGGTTAGTCGAGTTAAATTTGTTCTCTGTTGACTGGACTATAAACCAAGATTGGCTTAAAAAAAAATGAAAGTGGAATTTAGATCAGACCTGTTATGACTAGACCAGTAACTTCCTTCTTTAACACTAACTGGACACGAGTGTCTAAGAAAAATTTGATAGTACTTAAATATCACAAAATTGTTGTTACCTCTGGAATTTAAGGCAATTTAAAAAACATTCTGTAGAAAAACACTTAAATTTTCACTTTTGAGTTGAAAGAGACTTCAAAAAATGGAAAATAAGTATGAACTTTACTAATTTAATGTTTCATGTATTTTATTTCCTTTTTTTTTTTTTTTGAAGAATCATTGACCCTTTTGTAGTGATGATATTGACCTTTTTTTCTTACAGAGTTTCTAAATCCTTTACAATAATTTTTGTTTTATCAGAAAGAATTGTCAAGGAAAATCGGCTTCGAAATTTCAAAAGAAACTTGAATGTAAAAAACATTCTGCAAAATGAGTATAAAAAAGTCTGCCTTATAATTAATGTACAGTAAGATTCATGTATGGTTTCCCTAACGAAGTTGGGTGCAAGTTCGATTTTAAATTGAAAAACAACAAATACCCAGCGTCATGGGAAAGGCATACATGAATCTTACTGTAAAGTTATACATTGCATGTAAATAAACAAATGTACATGATTTGATTCGAAGATGGCGTTATAAATATAATTATTGGGATTAAAATTACTTTCTGTGAATGCATTGGCACCTCTTGAATTGTGTAAATTCAGACTTTTCGAGAAGTTTCGTTATATTTAATAATGGCCTTCATTTGTCGTTAGAGAACTTTCAGTTAGAGCTATATTTTAATCTTAATTATTATTACAAACTAGAAACATTTTAAAGTATAAATTAATTTGTTCATATAATTAACATGGGATTATTAAACTGGCTTTGCAATATTTCGAAACTATATACACAGATATACATAGATATATATTTAAAAAATTTTAATTTCTAGACTTGAAGCTTTCAATTTTGAATTGTCTTACAGATTCTATAAAAATGAAGTCTAGATCTAGACAATTAAGAGGTTTTTTTAATCCTAAGAGACTATATTGTTATCTCGGAATTATAAACTTTCAAATTATAATAATTATCATAAAACGAGGTTTTCGCCGATGATTTTGAATCGTTAATGCATTTTTTTGTTGATATTATAAGGAATCTCAAAAATATGAAATAAGTGAAAGCTTTCAATATTAAAGTATCAAATCTGAATTTGATAAATCATAATAGAAAAATTATTTTAAAAATGTAATTATGAAAGGCTCAGAATCCAAACTTTAATATAAGAAAAAGTTAATTTTAAACTCTTCAAACCGAAAAACAAGAAATTTCGGGAAAATCTTGACAGCTTTCGAAAACAAACTCAATTTTAAACTCTACATTTTCTTTAAATTTCCAAGACTTAGAAATTTGAATGCTTTCAAATTCCTGAATTGGAAAACTTTCTTGCTTCTCACTTTGGAAGATTATAAATACCAACACTTCATTCAGCCGCTTCCAAATATGGTATAATTTTAAATCGAAGGCTTCAAAATCTGCTCGCATCCAAATTTGGAAATGTCAACATTTTTAAGTCATTGGAATAAAAAAGATCAATGTTTAAAGCTTTTCATTTTTTTCCATATTATGAGTATTATCATTTTAAAGCTTTCGAAATGAAATTAGAATCTTT
This sequence comes from Andricus quercusramuli, assembly GCA_932178445.1. NCBI lineage: Eukaryota > Metazoa > Arthropoda > Insecta > Hymenoptera > Cynipidae > Andricus > Andricus quercusramuli. The sequence continues at coordinate 515,667 of CAKNXH010002236.1, read as the reverse complement.
CTATATTCCAGTTTCCAGGACTTGAAATTAAATCACGTCCAAATTTGGATAGTTTTAAATTCGTTTAGAATAAAATTTTCGAGACTGCAGATGCAGAAGCAGTTAATTTTAAATGAATAGCACGAGAGTAAACTCGAGAAATAGTTTACATATCCGGACAGAAATTGAAATTCTACATCTAATTAATTTGTGGCTTTCCAAAAATAAATTCTGTTTGCAAATCCGAGATAAGAATAGAAGCGAAATAATGGCATCAGGACCAGTTGGCGTGTATTCTATAATATCGAGTCCTTAAAAAATGGCACTGAGGGTCCTGTATTCCTTTTATTACTTGATGCCATGAACATTAACCATATGACATCTCATAGTGTACTTGCGAGTGAAGACTGCGTGGCAAATTGGACAGACTGTATCTCCTCTGTGTATACTGCGATGATGGGCGAGGGAATCTCCACGACTATAGGTTTTCCCACAAGTATCACAGATCCACCTTCCATTTTCATCATGTCGAGGACGCGTTCTTCTTCTGATCTCGTAGGTGGTATGCATTGGTCTCGCGAGAGGCTGATTCCCAACAGGTGGTACGCACTGTGAGTCTGCGCACACAATCCAAAGTGTTTTCCATTCCAATTCATCAGTTGTATTGGTAATTTACCATTTTATTCAAAACCGATAACCAATAACCGATCAATATCAATTTTAGAAGCAACTGATCAGTTCTAGATTAACCGATCAGTTCTAGGTTTTAGGGAAGAAGATAAACAGGGCACTCTATGCATTTTGAATTCAACCAGGAGTAAAACAAAAATACATCCTTTTTGATTTTCCTGCTTCAATTCCATGTCCAAATATTACTTCATGCAACGAACGTATTAGTCATTTACTTGACTGTAATTAGATCAAGACTTTATTTTTAGCTTTTGTGGAGAAATTAATAGTTCAAGGTTTTTAAGTGATGATTTACGATTTTAAGGATCTCCAATTGACAAAACAAATAAAATCTAGAAATAAATTTATAGAGAAAATTGAAAACGTTAAAAATACAATTTTTTCAAGCCACCGAGTTTCCAATTCTGTACAGCAAATACAGAAATCAGGAATTCATCAGAGATTTTTTAAATCTGATCCGACAGAAACCAGCATGTAGTGATTTTCAGACAGACTGCATATTTGTGTGCTAACGTTTCTAAATGAAGCTCGCAACCAATGTGAGTAGATATCCCAACAAGCCAAAAAAACCCTCCAACCATGGAAAATAGAATTCTTCCTGCCTCTCAACTAAAAATTAAAAAGCTTGCGGGCAATGTGCCTCTAGTCAATCCTTCTCCCTTCAATCACACTTTAATTCACACCCTAACAGGAATTTAAATTAACAGTAAATAAAACGAACAATAAACACGGCTTGTAACCAATTCTTATAAATTTCTAATAATAATTTTTATTAAAAAATAATTGGTACTGATCGTATGATGCACATGCGTAATAATATGTCTTTTGTAATAAAAATACAATCTGCCTCAAAATTTTAATCGTACCGAATAATTCTCAAATTAATTACACGAAAATAATAATAATAATATAATAATAATAGAAATTAATAGTTACGAAATTTACAAAATAATTTAGGAACGTTTTATAATTATCTCAAAACTTACAATTTTACGCTTAAGTACTCCTGCTAATTACAAATATTCCTCTTTCTTTATTAAATTGTCCAAGTATTATCAAACAGGCCTGCAGTCTCATGGGAAAATACAAAAGGTTCAAAAACTATTTCAAAATGTGCATTCTGAGCCAGAATAATAATACAAAACAATGACAGTGGCACTTCTTCCTGGGATAATATAATTATTATATTTTATAATTTTGAAAGAATGAGAAACTCCTCCCGAATAGTTCATATTTACAAGTAACAGTAGAAGCGCAGGCAAGGGCAACAACGTCTTTCGAATAATGTTTCATCAAAGGAATGCACGTACATAATTTCAGTATCACAATTTCTTTAAGAAATTAATGTTAAGTAGCTACATATGAGAAAATTTACAATTTATCCCTCGATTAAATAATACTAGCATGGATACAACTTTCGATGGAAATTCTATATCGAATTTCTTAGGAAGGAACTTGGTCTTAACGGCTAAGAAAAATACAAATCAAACCTCGTAATCGGAACTTTCTATTTTCAAAAAACCTGAATGAAATACTTCAAATATTTCCTGTGAGTGAAATTAATTATTTATTTTGAGTCCAAGTTTGGAAGCGGCGCGATTTTTAAGTATTCACGTTTAAAGGCATCCAAAATTTACAGCCATTGAATGTAAAAGCGATTAATTTCAGAAAAAAATCAAAATAAAAAAAAAACCCCAAATATGGAAACTTTCATATATTAAAGTTGGAAATATTAAATTTCGAAAATTTTTAATTCCAAGATCATGTCCAATACTTTCCAAATTTTGATCATTTTAGATTTGTAGGGAATACAATTTTGAAACTGTAAAACGGAACATGAAAGTATCCAATTTGGGAAGGAATAAAATTAAAAGGCATTCACATTTAAAACGTAAGACAAAAGTCTAAAATAAAATTCGACTTGTTCTCTGAAAATTGAAATATTTCAATGAATATTTAAATCGCATTTTTTTCTAATTTTCTAACTTTCTAATCTCGATTTCTCGCAGCATCGCTCTTTATGGCACAAAATTTTCCTTTCTAAAAATCGTTTCCTCAAGATTTGATCGTCCTGAAAAATCGAGTGTCTCTGGATCCTCTTTCGTCATTTATTTTCGGAAATTAAGTTTTGCATCGACGCTGATAGTGCATTTGTGAATTCTTTGCAAATGAACTTTCATATCGTAGCTTCGACTAAATACTCGCTGACAAATGGGGCAAACAGTCTCACCGTTGTGCAAGTTCTTGTGAAGGGTGAGAGACATCGGATGCTTGAAACCCTTCCAACAAATTCTACATCGAAACAATAATTCTGCCTCAGACGTTTGCATAAAATCGTCGTTGTTAGACGAACCGAAGTCTGTATTCGGATCAGTACTACCGCTTCCGCCTCCTGGTAGGTCTACAAATAAAGGTAAGAATGACGATTTTGAATTTTTCTAGTTTTCCTAGATTTTCTATTCTAATTCTTGTAAATGATTTACATTTTTGAATTGTTTTGAAAGCAGAAGCTAGCATCAAAGCCCGACGACACGAAAGAGGACACACAGGACCACGAGACTAAGCGATAATCCCAGAGTAAAAGTGGATACAATTATTTAATATAGCTCAACATTTTTTTAAATTTCAAAGCATTTAAATCTGAAAGAAAAACATTTTTAAATCTCAGCTTTAAACATTTTTAATTTGGAAACATGCAGACTTTAAGAATCCCGAATTTAGAATTCGATTTTTTAAATGTCAAATGAAATTAGAATTATCTTGTCCTCTGTTTAAACAAAAAGAACCATACTAAAAATGTATCCACTACAGTCTATTCTCGAAAAACGTTCGTAATATCCTTCACCACATTTTTGCCTCATGGTGTAGCAAGAAGAAAGATTTTTCAAGTCTGACAAAAAGATTTGGTCAAATTACTCCTAATTATATGTTTCTTTCTTTTTTTTTTATACAATTTTTCAGATTCTTCCAAAAACAAATTCTCTACTACGAACATTTTTTTTATCAACCAAATATCTGTTCTCCCTTTTAAGTCCCGTGATAAAAGTATATAACACATGCATGAATTTCTCATGCCTGTGAAGCTAACCTAAAGTTCCCCTTTTCAGCTCATAAGCATGTAATGGCCATTATACATCTATAAAATCAAAAATTATGGCGTCATAGATACATAATGGTAACTACATATCTATGAGATGATATGTAATGGCCATTATATAGCTATGACACAATTTTTGTTGATGGCACCGATATTCATGGCCATTACATACCTATGACCTTGAAAAGCGACACTTAAGGTCGGCTCCACAGACACGAAAAAAACGGTCATATCCAATATGTCATATAAAATATCCTAAGAATCATGGGGGAGAGGGACTTTACTGACGAGTGTATGTTTTCAGTACGAGCCGAAGACGAGTATTGAAAACGAACACTCGTCAATAACGTCCCTCTTCTTCCCCTTGGTGCGTAATATATACTATTGTATAAAACGTGCTTTGCGAAGAAGTCAACCAGATAAAAAGATAGAAAAAGATTCACTTAATTTAAATTATTTTTTAGTTTTATAATGAAGACACTATTGCTCCGAATGAAAAGGCTTTTGTGGTTGAATCACATATTCACTTGAATATCATTATTACTAGAAAGTTCTTATAAATTCACTAAAGAATATTTATACTGTTTCTTTGAAGAAAGAAACGAGTGGGAACAACGCTTAACAAAAATGAAACGAGTTAACGAAAAATCTTGATGAATGGACAAAAAATTCTAATTTTAATATAATATTTTAATTTCCTATCCGAGAAACCAAGACCTTAAAAAATGAATTAATCTTACAAGGCAAACTGGTATCAGGTACGATTAGTTTTATTTACTGAAGTTAAGATATGGTTCTTATTTACTATCCAAACTATCGTTGCCACTGAGTATTGTAAAATCTAATCTCTCATAAATTTATCAAAAATACGGAAAATAAATTTCCTTTTCAATAAACGAAACGTTAAACTGAAGCTATAATTTCTTTGCCTATAAGTCTTTTTACTTTGAAAAGTATTATGCTGCTAAAATAAACTACTAAATTAGATTCAGTCTATGGAAAGATATAAGCCAGTATTTATATACAGAAAATGAAATGCATTCTCTTAAAGATTTAACATTTTCAGCACCCAAAAAATCAAGCATTACTGCTATTCCAGTATCGAAAATTTCCTGCCTTCAATACTAATAATAACAAAAATAAATTATAAAATTGCACATATTTCAAACTGTAATTCTTCCACCGATGATTTTCTTTCAAACTTTATAAATTTATAACTTTAGATCTTTACAATTATATGAAAGGATTTTTTTCAACAACTTGGAATTCTGAATGAGAATTTTTTCATCTCATCTCAGTGAATATCCGTTCATTTTAGAGGGATATGCCTTCAAAAATGGGCTCTCAACTTAAAAGCTAAATTGCGCTAAATTGGAGAAACTGTTTTCTCAGTCGCCGAGAAACTCCAGCAAAGCTGTAAGAGTTGTTCTCGATTTCATTCGACACCAGTCGAAACCTAAAATAGAACTAACTCTCTGACTAAACTTAATTTCTGAACCCAGAGAAAGATCGTATTCTGAACTAATAATTATTGTTCTTTCTTTCAGTCTAATATTGTTTTTTGTTTGGAAATACACATTTATTTTGAGTGAAAAATAACTTATTTGGACCAAGCAAAAAAAACAACAACATGAATTCAATAAAAATGTTAAATTAATGGAATGTAGAAGCAAATGTTTGTACGCTAAAAGTTTATACATTGTATGGCTTTGCATTTGAAAGTTCTGTATTTAAAAAAAAAATAACAGTTTTAAAATTATTTAAACAGAAAACATAAATTTGTAAAGAAACAATTGCAAAACTTTCAAAATAAAAAACTTTTAAAATCAAACTTTCAAATCCAAGTTTTTCAACAACAAAATTGAATCTTCTAATTTTAAGACCTTCAAATTGAAAACTGAAAAGTTACAAAAGTTTAAAAAAAAGTATCGAAATTTAGATTATAAAGAAACATATCTCACATTTTTATTTTTAATTACGACAAATTTCAACTTTGGGAATTAAAAAACTGAAGTACTTATAGACTGAAATGTCCTCTTGAATTGGGCAAGTTTTAAAATTTAAGCAGTAGCTACCCGCACAATTAAGAGAGATATTGTAATGAGAAAACAATTAAAATGACCTCGAAACTAACCCTAGCAGAAACCACGTCATGTCACCATGAAAACCAACTACGAAAATGAGTAAAATATGAAATTTTTTGCATTTTTAAGGTTTCGTAGCCCTAGGATAATCCTCATAGTTTCGGCCAGGCGTCCGTCCACCCTCCTATCCCATCATATCCCAAGGAACACAGCCTATCACATAGAACAGTGGGACCCTGCCTAACCCTCGGAATTTATGCTATCCCAAGGGACTCGAACCTATCCTACGCTATCGGCTATACAACCTATCCCTCGGGACTCCAGCTATTCCACGGGACCCAACCTATCCCAAGAAATTCCACTTACCCCACGGGACTACACTAAAAAATGTTGCACTACAAAATGCCATAAGTGCCGAACTTTGGAATTCCAAAAATGCATAAATTTCATATTTTGCAAATCCAAAAGAGAATACATGACCAAAAGGACAGCAGTTCCAACGTTTGGTATTCCAAAAGAGCATAAATGGCAAAGCAGTCCAAAATATAAAAGCTACAGATTTTAAACACTATATTAAGTAGGAAGTTTGTTCCCAACTTGACTCAGCGGGGAAAATGCAAAACTGCGGCTGTGATCGTTTTTCGCCAAAATTTTATGTTTAAATGTTGACAAAAGAGTTAAAAGTGTTAAAATAACAAAAATGACCGCATCAGCACTCGATGTTAAGAAGTAACCTGTGAAACCTCTACGTCTAACGTAACAGTTTTATCAAAACTTTTAGAATTTCTGTTAATATAAGTTTTTTCTTTCGGTAAATTCCGTCTGTTGGACGCCTATATTTTACGAGTTTAGGTATCTTATCACAGTTAATAATATACATATAAAGATAACAAACAATAAAATATATTTTAGGATTTTATACACGGAAATATAATTCGAAGGATTAATTAATTCTGATATTATATTCAAATTTAAACACGATAGGTCGGCGAGACGTGTTCAGGACCGCAGTTTCGCATTTTCCCCGCTAAGTCAAATTGGGAACTATAATCACAATAATCGTGACATATCCCTGTTTGTCATGAAAGGTGTCTGTCCTAATCCTAGTTAATATTAGTATTAGTTCGAGAGTGAGGTGAGCTTAAAAACTGATAAATACAATCCATGATCAAATGAGAAGCCTTAAACAACTCCATGTGTCCAAGAATTTTAAATTGAACATATATTAAAATCTAAAATCTTCTCTAAGCTATTGATTATAAAAGTAATAAAATTGCAAAACCAAAAAAATTCAAAATAACAGAATTTAAAACCATCTTTTCATCTTTAAACTATTCTAATTTGAACCTCAGAGACAATGAAATATACCGAATTAAAAATGTAAAAAACGGTGCATACTGCTAGTAATAGTATGTTGTGAGCTTAGGGAGGAAGAAGAGTAAAATCACTATTCTCCCAGGGTGTACACGATATTTTTTACAACATCTATACGAAAAAGTGCGACTTTGTTATGCCTGTAGAGTGGATCGCAAGATAACTCCGAAATATTGAGATTATGTTGTCCCGCAAGAGCTACATTACTTCCCGCGCGGGAGGAAATAAAGCCAAATTGTCGAAAGGCGAACTGCGCACGTGCCACGGCTGTTTTCCCCCGATTCCTCTGAAATCAACTGCTTTGCGTACACATCAGGGGCATAGGAAAGTCGCCAGTGTCATGGAGGTGTTGGAAAAATACATTGTACAAAAATGCAACTCTTGGTTCCTATGGTAACTGTTTAGATTTGACCGAGCAAAAAACTCACGGTCTTGCATAAATCTGAAATAACTTTGCTTCTAGACATCAAAAACTAAAAGAACTAAAAAACCTCATTAGACTGAAATTGAAGCAGAAACAGGAAATTTCTCTGGGCCTTTCGAGGTCGTCGCAATGTACAAAATTCCCAACAATAATTATTAATTAGTAATAAAAATAAAAATATAAAAGAGTATGATACATGGCAAGGTACATCATGAAGTGCTAGAGTTTTATGATGCACCTTATGGGAAGATTGCATAGTCGAAGTATATTAGATCTTGGAATAATCAATGCCTCTTCATCTCAGTGATCAACTGAATGAGCGTTTTTAACTTTCCCTTTTTTGTGGGCATTAGTTCTTGACTTGAATCGCGTGGCGAAAAGTAGACAGCAGGTTGGTGCTATGGGGGAGGAATGTGAGGAATGGCTCGCATTTCATGAAATTCCGCAAAACAAGGCCACCGACATAAGCAGGCATTGCAGGGCCAACATTTGAAGCGAGTCTGCCGAAGTTTTCCACGTGATGTGAGAACTCCTCGACGCTTGCAGTGTACACATACTTTTCCATGACCATTTGCTTTGCTGAGGCTATGGGGCTGACCAGATACGTACGTAATCCCTCCTGAAGAAAATTGGCCAAATCTTCGGTTAGTGGTTTCTTAAAATATGTGTACATGCAGCAACCATTTCATTAGTAACGTGTGTGCGTGTTTTTTTCCAGTCCCAGCACCAACCCACAGCCGAGAAAGCGAGTCTAGATATCATTATCAGCGACCAATACCCACAATTTTTAGCATTGCCAGGTGCCAGTTCAATGTGCTTTGTGGAAGAAACAAGAAGGTCTTATAATTTGATCTTTAGGAATTACAGGCGTCTTTGACAATATTAGAAAATTCTTATACAAATGTTCCTCTTTTGAATTTTGTGCTTCCTTTCTTTGAAATTATTCTAGTCTATCTTTCCATAATGCGGAAATCCTTTTTGTGCTTTCCAACAGAGCTGGGCATAAGAAGATTCTTAAATTATTAATTGAAATTCAATTAAAAATAAAAATTTGCATACCTTTGAATGATATAGTTAATTAATTGGAAAGTATCAAAATGAAGACGAACCTAAGTTTAAGTAAATTGAAAGCAATTCAATTTCAAATTTCAGAACCTTTCAAAATTTTAGGCCTATAAATAAGCATCCAGACTTGGGAACTATCAAATTTCCAAAAGTTCCGATTAAATTAAAACTTGGAAATGATCAAATTTGAAAGTCTTTGAAAATACTTCTAAATTGTGAAACCTTAAAATTTACAATCATACCAATTTCAAAACATTTAAAAGAATTAATTGAAACTAAGGACAAGTAAATATCAAGGCACTAAGATTTTAAATCATTCAAATTTGGAAAGGATCAGATTCTGAAACCCTTGAATTAAAAAAAAAACATTCAATTAAAATATTCCAAATTTAGATAGAAATAAATTGTAGGACATCCAAATTTGAAATTGATAAATAAAAAAAGCAATTTCAAAGACTTCTAATTCAAAAGCACTCGAATTTGCAAGCGATGCATTTTAAAAGCACATTTCAAATTTTTCATTTAGAAGCGATAAAAGCCTTTGAAACTGAAAACTCTCATTTGTAATTTCCATTTTTCATTTTTTGATGTTATCAAATTTGTATGTTAAAAATTACCAAATTTTTAATTGCTAACATCTGAAAACGTCTTTAGGAAGCAATAACCTTCTAGTTTATACCATTTTCAAATTTTAAAGCTTTAAGGCCATGCAACACTTAACCCATTCCTACATTCTCGAAATTGTTTTTTCTTCACGATTCACGTCCACATGAAATGAGATAAACCTAAAAATTTTGAAAATTAAATAGAAGACACGAAAAGCGTTTATAATTACAAAAAAAAATTCCCAAAATACACTTGTTTGTAATTTTAAGAATTTAGAAACATACAGACGTAACTTTAATGCCTTTTATTTAGTTTTCCAAATGTTTAACTCAATAGTTCATATCATGTTTACGTGAGTTGTTGAGAAAAACTATTAATAAGGTAGGAATCGGGTAAGTATTATGTGGTATCATTAATAAAAATTGAAAGCACCTATATCTGAAAGCGTCAAATTTTGCAAGACTTCCATTTTGAAAAAATTAAAAAGTGGAATCATTTTAAATTCCAATTCCTCGAAATTAAAGTCTCAAAATTTGAAAAATTCTATGTTGGAGAAATTGTAGAATTTAAGGGTATATATCAAATTCTAAATTTATAATTCTATTAGTCCCCAACTCTGTTATCAGAAGCTGTTTAATTTATAAATCATTAATCGAAGCTTATAGAATATCGTCCGTGGCATTGCTAAACGTTCATAGAAATGATATTTCCAAACGCAGATAAATTAATTTTTTATTATAATTATGTTCAACTTGAGGATTCCAGGATTATTTAAAATTCTTTCTCAAGGTGCAGAAACCTATTCACTTATCAATTTTACTTTTCCTGGAAACCTCATGTTTTACCATTAATATTGAACTATTAGAGCTACGTATAAAATTATAAATGAGAATGATTCGGTCCTACGTGTTCACGCATGTGCATCATAAATTACCCATACATGTGCAATTTTGTTTTCCTTTTTAAACAATCAAAATTAAGAAAACTCCCATTTATAAATTGAAAAAAATTTATAGGCATATTCGTTTTCAAATTGCTTTAAATCTTTATTAAAATTTAAAATTAATATAATAAAGCAATTTTTCGTATTAGAAAGCACCAATAATTTTGCGGCACCTGAAAAGACAGATTTGCTCAAATTAAAACTCTAGGATTAGAACAGTTTATTCTTATATACATTCCTTGATCATTCTTGACTGCAAATTTTTGCCTTTCGCAGATAATAAACCTTGGAACTTTTGTTTCTCCCACAATACAAAACTTCTAAATCTAAAAACTCCAAATACCGGAAAAGATGATTTAAATCCAATTAAAAATAATTTTCCACAACCGAAGAGAGTCTAAAGTAATCGAGTGATAAAGATTGCACCTGAATGGGTCCCTTGGATTCAAAGAACGAGAAATCATTTTGAGCATTTTAAGAGTCATTAAAAAATTCTCACACATCCACACATCCATTGAATTATTTACAATTGTACACTGACGATGAATTAAATTATTTCCAAGTAGCGAAGACAACCCAAAGATTTGAAAAAAAAGCCAGAAACCGAACGTACTTCTCACCCCTCGTTATAGACTGTAAATCACAATCAGAGACAAAGATTCACGATTGAAATGATAAAGATTGCAAAAAGAAACCATTTCACGCTTTCGTAGGTTGCAAATTTTTTTCGAAATCGGTTCACAGTTTTAGTTCGAATATCAGATCTACTTTTCCATTCTTATTTATAACTCTTTTTGTTTTTTCCAAATAATATTTTAATCGCAAGGGCACATAGTAAAGAAGTCAAGCTATCTGATATCGTAATATAGCTATTGAAATGATTCATGCTGCCTTATTTCCCTAGATTAATAAATTACTTACCTATAGATTAATGATTTTCATCAATAAAATTATGTACAGTTTTCTACCACAGTGAATAAAATTGGAAAGTATGCCTAAGGTTGCTTACATGCCACTGTCACCATCACCACCACCTTAGTTTATTATTTGTACTCAACTAATTATTAAATGTTTTTGCCAAGAGCCTTACTCCGCAAGTTAATCTTCATATTTATCTCCCACGAATGTTTAAGCTTCGAAATTAAAAAACTCTCGGCAAGTACTTTCTATATAATTTTATCATTTTTCAGATCAACAATATTTTTATTTCGAAAATAAAATCGGAGATATTTTTTAAACAAAATCATTCAGATTAACTTTGCATTGAAAAAGACTCTGGATACTGAAAGTATGTTCTGAGCCAACTTTTCTAAAATCTATTTATTTTTACTTTTGAGAATCTGGGTCACACGAGGCTTTTTGATATCTGCTCTTATTCGTTTAGTATATCGTGATATTTATTAAGATTAGTGCATAAAAGTAATATGTGGAGGGCCTCGATCTGGTTATTTATAATTATTATTTACGTTGCCGATTGTGGGCACACATACAGCACTTGGCAATGCTTTCTATTTTCTAAAATTCTACAGCTTCACCTACACCCAAAATATCCCTTCCCACACATTTTGACATTCACAAACCATGCACTCTTCACCCTAATTTACACGTAGATTTATTCTGTAAAGGTAGAATCACTTGCAAGAAAAGACAGTTTCGCCTTGTTATTATTAACCACCAGATTTTTACTCATTCATCAACTTTGCGTTAATTTACAGCTTGTGAACCTGATTTAAACCTCAAAACAAAATACAGTGCTTTTCATTAAAAATAGAATTGTAGATTCCTGTTACCGAAATTTTACAGCTTTAAGGGTTTGTGTCCACACTAGAAATTATATTTGTAGCATGGAAATAAAGTCGATAAATATCGGCAATAAAGTTAGTTTATAAAAATAAAGATTGGTTGAGTAACATTGAAAACATTACTCGAAAGATATATATATATATATATATATATTTTTGTTTGTTTGTTTATTTCGTTGCCATCAGGTTCACAGTAGGGCAATGCTATCAATACACGAAAGCAATAATAAAAGCTTTCGCGAAGCTAAGCTTTAAAATGTTTATTATTATTTTTATTATTGCTTCTGTCTTGACCCACATTTTGGTGAAAATTCGCCCGAATCAGCGTAGGAAAATGCAAAGCCAAAAGTGCTACCGAGCCATTGTATATTTTAGAAAGTTAGGATCTTGAGTTAACTACCCAATCGAAAATAAGAATGGCAGTGATAAGGTACTTTAGATTAAGTTTCTATTTTCAATAATTGTTAAATAGTTACTCTACTTTCATCTATAGAGAGAGAAAAACAATTCAATATGAAGATTTGTTTGAGAGACTTTGTACATTCTATGGATAACGAGAAATAATTTCAGACTTTCTACCCAAAATGCATGAATTAGCGCAAATATTTCTAGAGTTTATAAGTGAAAGTGTCAATTTGAAATAGCATTCATGCATTGTTTGGGTAAAAGAATCGCTCGCTAGAGTGCCAGTCTCCATTCTCAAAAATATTGTTGAAATTTTAAGATTTTGTCTGTTAGGTATTTTTCTAGGGATGTTTTTAATCAGGAGATGTGGCAACAAAAGCAGACTATAGAAAAGGCGACAAAAATCGTTTAAAAAATGACTCACCTTGTGCTGATTCCTGCGACCTTTCCCCTGACGTGCCAGGCTTCGAAAGCAGGTTTCCTGAAAAGTAGAAATCCGAATTTTTAAAAAGTGACACAAAGCAATATTTTTGTTTTTCTTAACAAAGAAAGCTAAATGAAACGCTATACGTATAGAAAGATACACAAAATAATAAAAAAATAAGTAGTAAATTGAATTTTCTTGGTACCAACATTAAATCTATAGATTTTGCACATTATATTTGCGCAAATGAAATTGTTAAACCCATTGATTTTTGTTAAAATTATAATGCATGCAACGATTGAACAAAACAGTATTGTCAAGAAATTCCATATTATCTTGATAATTTTGCATAATATGGAGGCAGGGTAAACAGGGATATGGCAAACACCCTCCTAGTGAACTATACCTAGGATATAAAAATGCCTACATTGAAATTATGAGTTTAAAATTTGCATTCGAATCTTCGTTCAGTACAAAATCAGCTAATTTACTTTCATAAATAATACTCTTCGTTGCCACCTACAGAAGGAAAAGCAGCCACTGTAAAAGTCACTGATTTGATTAATTTGAAAGATCTGTGTAACTTACTGTGTAATTTACTTCTCGTACCATTAAAATCAGTTAACGACAAATACATATATCAGTGAACTACACTCAACAGGAGGACGTTTTTAGGGAGTTGTACTCAATATTATTATTGATATCCATGTTCTTATGAATTGTGCACATTTATTAAGTTCAGTAAAAATTTTCTTCTTTAAATATTTAATATTTACAAAGTAGCTATTTCATTAGTTTCGGATATCCAAACTACAGAAATCAAACAAGGACACCCAGAATGAATATGGCAGTCGAAAAAAATCGTCAACTTGACATAACCACACAATATCGAAGGTGTTCTTTTTCGACAAACACCTTCGATATTG
>CAKNXH010002236.1:394443-500263 GCA_932178445.1 Andricus quercusramuli | reverse complement strand
CGAAAATAAATACTTTTGAAATTCGAAATCGCTACAACGCGGAAAAGTAGCGTATTGGGGTCCTAAAAAAGTATAATTAATTTGGAATCAATCGTCATGCAGCTTGGTTACCCGCGCTCGAAAAAAGGTTTCAAAAATTTCTTGTTTGTAGAATTTTTCAATTTTATTGAGTTTCAATTTTTTTCTACATACCTGGAGGTCAAAAAAGTCTTCTCAATTTTTTTCGTATTTTAATCTATCATTTTCTAAGATATAATTCCTGTTTAATTTACCATTGTTTTCGGAAATTTTTTTAACACGTTTGCAAATAGGAGGATAATTTTTTGAGGTACATGAAAACTTTTTAGTGACAAAAATGCATTAGAAAAAAAATCCCCAAGACCCAGGAATCAAAATTGGCAATGTAGCGAATTTTTAAAATTTTGATTTTGGTATTTTATGAACTTATCTTTATAACTTGTAGTTTAAACATTTTTCTGAGCATGTGTGGGTTTTAAAACATAGAAATACACAACAACAAAATCGACAAGACCTAGGAATCGAAATTGGAATTACAGCAAATTTCAATTAAGATTTGTGGATCTTGCCGAACTTTTTTGTGGTATATTTCTAGGCTTAAAAATTCCACACAAGCTCGAAAAATGTTATACCTATAAATAAATAAAATAATTCTATTAGATACAAAATTCCGAAATAACAAAATTTGCGGTAATTGAATTTCGATTCATGGGGCTTCTAGATTAGTTTAGTGTATTTCTATGTTTAAAATACCCATATATGCTCACAAAAATGTTTAAACTACATGTTACGAAGATAAGTTAATAAAATACCAAAGTAAAACATATTTCAATTCACTGTATTGCCAATTTTGATTCCTGGGTCTTGGGGATTTTTTTTCTAATGAATTTTTGTCACTGAAAAGTTTTCATGTACCTCAAATAATCATCCTCCTATTTGCAAACGTGTTAAAAAAAATTTCCGAAAACAATGGTAAATTAAATAGGAATTATATCTGAGACAATGATAGCTTAAAATCCGAAAAAAATTGAGAGGACTTTTTTGACCTCCAGGTATGTAGAAAAAAATTGACACTCGATAAAATTAAAAAACTCTACAAACAAGAAATGTTTGAAACCTTTTTTTCGAGCGCGGGTAACCAAGGTGCATGTCGATCGATTCCAAATTAATTATAATTTTTTAGAACCCCAATATGCTTCTTTTCCGCGTTGTAGCGATGTAGAATTTCAAAAGTATTTATTTTCGACCCACCCTAATATATATATATATATATATATATATATATATATATATATCAATAATTATATAAATATTATAAAAATAATTATAAATTTATCATCTCTAAATTTGTCGTCTTCACTGTAAATATGGAATCGTTCTTTGATTTCGAATAAAATATTTGTCAATAAATATAACAAGAGAAAAAATAACGATCAAAATAGGTACTGGTCAGAAACTGAAGAAAAAATCTGCCCTTTCACATAGACATCCTCGTCGGTAATACCCCTCTCTACCCTACTTTAAATTTCTAAAAGATTTTACTATTATGTAAATTCTAAAGCTAAATTATAGAAGTAAGTTTTTGATTTTTTTAAACATTGGATGAAATTTTGAATACACATTTTTTATTCGTTTTTTTATACCAGGGTTGCTTCAGAATTTTTATTTCCTAATTCCAGATTTTTTTAAAGTTAATTTAAAAAAATGTAGAGCATTTCCTCTTCTAGATGAAGAAAAGAATATCATTAGTAAAGAATAATCGCGTTAGATAAAACTAATTAATCTCTGTTTTAAACATTATTTTATATAATTTGAAGTTTTTTAATTCCCATGAATTTCTACATACTATGAATTATTTTAAACTAAATAAACTTTCAATTTGACTGACTGATTTAGGTGTAACATATTTTAACTTATTAACTTGCATTATTTTTAAATTAGGCAAGTTTAGAACTTAAATTCATTTTGAACTTGGGTTGTCAGGATTAAAAAATGTTGTTCATTTAAAGGTTTTTTTTCTTCGAATCTTTTATCTTTTATATTCGAATTCGTATTGAGGGAAAGCATTTCTAATTTTAAATATTTTCAAAACGGGAAAAACTTTTTAATTTGAAAATTTTTGATATTTACAAAAGATGAATTTGTTGGTGCAACACTGTTTATTCTTGAAGTCACTTACAATGAAAGATTATTAAAGGAACTTTTTTGAAACTTCAATTTTAAACTTTTGTGATTTTGAATGCATTCCAACTTAATTATTTTTTACACTTGTATATGATTGAAATAGAATTACTGATTTTAAAACTCTTTATACTTGAGATAATTAATTTTTAAACAATATTCATTATTCAATTAAAATTATCTCGACAATTAAGGCTTTTATCGGAAATTATACTTTGAAACAGTGCGATTGAACTAGAAATTTGTTCACTTTTTAGTAACTGAATATGAAATGATTTGACCTTGAACGTTTCAAACTTAAAAATATTCAACTAATAAGTGTTTCAGATTAAAACAGTAGAATTTTGAAAGGCCTAAGAAGGAAAATAATAAGGCATAGATGAATTTATAGTGTTTAGTAGACATGTTACTTTAGCCAATCATCAAAGTTC
The DNA here is from genome assembly GCA_932178445.1 of Andricus quercusramuli. Classification (NCBI taxonomy): domain Eukaryota; kingdom Metazoa; phylum Arthropoda; class Insecta; order Hymenoptera; family Cynipidae; genus Andricus; species Andricus quercusramuli. The sequence continues at coordinate 497,633 of CAKNXH010002236.1, read as the reverse complement.
TAAAATATTTTTGAAGAGAAAGTGAAGAAATAATGTCATCATTAGTAATAATAGATTTAATGCTTTCACGATGATTCATTGCAATAAATTAAAAATTTAAAGCTGTTTCGGGTTTCAATCGTGTGCGAAACTATGAATCTTGCAAGGTTTAAATTTTAAATTTATTATCATTAGTAATAAACGGTCCATCCAAATTTTGTTTCAACTTACTTATTTCTGGTTTTCTATCTGAAATATCGGAGGCGGACTGATTAGAATAAAAGGTTTGGCTGATGTCCGGCTTTTGTTCGTTGTCTGGAGTTTCGGAAGTAGTGTCGTCGATTCCCATTTTGTTGGAATCACCAGCGCTCTCTTCGTAACTACAACTACTCCCATCTGGTTCCAAATACTCGGGCATTTCTAGTTTAAGATTTGGCATGAGGGGTATGATTTCCACAGGATCGGAACTGCCTTTTTGGTTCTCCGTCTTGTCTTCCTTCGCGATCGCTGCCTTCTCTGCGTTTGCGTTCGAGTTCTCCCGAAATTTTCTTTTCTTTGTGGGTGGAGGCTCGGATGGGGACTCGACGGGTGACGAGGGAGACTTGCTTCCTTTGCTATTTGTCGTTATCCTTCCAGAGGCATTTTGAAGTTGTACTTCCGGTTCGTTCGGGATTTCTATATCGTCCTGCAAATATTCATTAAAAAGGTTAAACATTTTTTTATTCAATTGCTTCTTCAGTCTTTCTGAACTTTTACTTTTGATACGAACCTCAACCAAACTGTCGTTATCTTTCCCGCTACCATCTGTTAAACCCTGAACTGCTAACAGCTCTGCTGTCGTTAAAAAACTAGCTAACTGCTCTTGAACTACGTTCACTTCTCCCTGATACATAAAGTCCACTAAAGCTGCTAGATCATCGAACTTGACGTTTCGAAAAATAACGACTGGGTGCTGACAAGGATTTTCCTGCAAGGGAAATTTAAAAAAATCAAGTTGGAGAATGTTTAACGTCGAAACAAGTATAATTAGAATAAATGGACTTAATTTTGCTTATCTACCTTAAATAAGTCTCTAAAATATGTGCTGCAGGCTGATAGGAGCATTTTGTGGGCCCTGATCCTTTTTCCCTCACAACTTAATGTCACATCGACAAGATCCTCGTCACTTCTTAAGGTGTCGAAGGCACAAGTTATGTGCTTCAAGTAGTTGTTCCACCTCAGGGAGAACTGTTGACTCGAACCCATGTCTATCTGCAAGTGAAAGAAACTTGTCATTAGAAAAACATGGTTAAAATTAGAAAACATCTCATTTCAAAAGACTTCAATATTTAATCAACAAATGCAACAACAAAAATAAAATGTGTAAGTTAAAAATTCAGATTTTTCCCAATCCAAACATAAAAGCGAATTTTAAAGTCTCCAAAGTAAATTCGATTATCATCAAGCTTATACAGAAGTTCCACTGCTTTAAATTTTTCTACTGATTTTCTAAATTGCATCCACGCAAATGTTAGTCCTAGAAATATGGACAGTTCTAAAATGTCAAGAATATCAGAGTTGTTATCGGTAGGATCAATTTTTTTGAAACTAAGGTAAATAATAGTGTCAGGTAGGTAATGTAGAATTTAACAATCCTTTTTCTATCAAAATAAAACCGAAAACAATTCCAAATTTCGAGTAAACAATGTATTTATTTTTTTATTTTTCGTTTTGAGCTCATATTTTTTGCTACTTTTTCATGTGCAAGTTATTCCCTTTTATGTTATCTCTCATTTAAAAAATAATAACTTGTAGCCTCTTCCCGTTTCCGAGTTATGCAACTTTTAGATTTTTTAAATACTCTGCATTAAATTCATCACAAACGCAAGAAAGCCAATTTGCTTATTTGTTTGTGTGTTGTAACAATACTGAAACAAACAAGGCAGCAAAATTGTTCATTTCAACGATATGTTATATCTCTGAAAGAATTCTTAAAATAAAGTCACTGTAGTCACAACTAATGAAGTCAGACTTAGGAATCATAATTATTTTATTAAAATTGTATATTAGTACAAACCATTTATTTTAATACATACTTCAGTATATCAGTTTCTTGTAGAAAAACTGTTTGTTTGTCCTTAAATCGTTGTAACTTATTATTAGAATGATATTAGTAACGAAAAATTGTCATAAATAGGAACAACTTATAAAGTTATACCTTTTTTTAACCTATTCAACCTTGAGATTGAACATTTAATGTCTCATGGCCAAACCAATTGACATAGTAAAAAAGTTAATGTTGTGATGAGAACATTTAAATAAAAGACGATTTTTTATAATTTCATGAACAAGTTTCGCACAATGTAGATTGTTTATTATTACTAGTAATGCTTTTATAAAGTATCAATACAGGAAGGATTCCTATCGGTCAATTATTGAGGTTACTCGATTTTTTTTAATCAAGGGGCTTACACGAATAAAATTTACACTTTGATGGGGGAATGACCCATTTATTATGCATCAGAAATAGGGCTGAAAAAAAATTGTTTCTATATAATTTTTACCGTACAATCGAATAGTGCTATTACTTTTGTCACATCTTATATTTTTAAACAAATTGTTTGGACAATCAAAAACTTAACTTTTTCATGAAAAATCTACAGTGTCAATTGGTCTGCCTACGAAACATATTTAAAAAATTGTTTATAACTTTATAAGTTGTTTATATAAATTTTCAAAGTATGACCATTTTTTCGTTACTAATACCATTCTCATAATACATAACAACGATTTTAAGCCTTCCATTAGTTCTAACAATGTTTTTATCTAAGTGATTCATTCAGAGATAAAAAATCATATTGTTTAAATTAAGAATTTTGCCGCTGTATTTGTATTCATAACTCCGAAATGAGAAGAGGCTAAAAATAGGTTTTTTTTTAATCAAAGATAAAATCATAAACAATAACACTGAACACCAAAAAAAAGCTCAATAACAATTGAAATTTTTTTAAATATGATTGGAAAATAGGAAGCGACTTCCTGGTGTAGAATTTCACATGCAAGTGGAGGATCTTCCCCTATCTTCTAACAGAGGAAGTCACTACTTTTTTCTAATAAGTCACTATTTCTCATAGCTATTAATAGATTCCCAAAATTCCTAGAATTTCAGGGTGTCTACTCAAATCTTGAAAATTTCAAGTTTTTTTTCCAGGTATCTCTAGATTTTCCCAGGTATAATTTTTCATAATAAGGAATAGCACAGTGGCCACACAAACTTGAAAAATGTATACAGTTAAGCGAGTTTATTATTTATGTTTTTTCCAGTCCTTGTAAATATCTAAATGCGTAAAAATGGTACTATTTATATGAAAAATTAAATATTTATAAGGTATTTAATTAATATGTTTAATCTAGGAGTCTCCGACAAATAAGCGCAAGATATTCCTTAATATATTAATTATTCCTATCGAATAATTAGAAAAATTAAATAATAATAAAAACATAATTAATCATTACTTTGATTTGTTCCTAAAGTCCGTGAATTTAAATAGTAATTCAGATACATTATCTTCTTTCCATACGTAAAATTTAATGCATAGTGTAAAATATTAATAGTTTGAATACAAGATTTTTTCCTGAGATTAGTGAAAATGATAAAGAAAAATTTGATTAGAGAAAGTATAAATCGTGCACTATAAACTTACTTTCAAAAATACGAAACATTGTTATTTAATTATATATAACAATTTTAAAAAATCAAGCACGATCGAAAGCATTCCCTGACTTTAAAAAAATCCCTGCCAAGTCCAAATTTTCCAGCTGAGTGTATTTAAATGTATTTGAATCTGAATTCAAATGTTTGAAAAAATCTTATCATTTATTTATTAAATACATATATCTAATTATTTTTTAAACCACAAAGTAATTATTGTTTTTATAAAATGAATTATTATGAATCCTCAATAATGTATTCATTTTTGATAATTTTCTTCAAGTTTGATTGACATTATTCGTAAATAAAAATGCGGAATAATGGTTCCAGGCGAGGGGACAAACTCAATTTTTTCCTTAATTATGAACTGTCCACTGGGGGGTCACATGCTACATGTTACAACTGTTCAAAAGTCCCCTTTTACCAAAGCGACGATCCCCTTCTAGTAATTATGGCTTCCCTTACAGTGGGGGCCCAGGACCCCAGGTTCTCCCTTTCTTATTCCAGGCCTGGTTCTATTTCGTGCAACATATCTCATATTTTCACAAGATAAAAACGAATAGTACTAGAGATAAGTTTTTACTTTGACCTACTATCGACAAAACTTGAGTCTTATCCCAAAATTTATATAATTTACTGTGAATCTACATTCAAAAATCCAAAGAGAAAACTAATGTAGGGCAAATTTTTCCACACATAATAATCAATAAATATCTATTACTCTGTTATATTATTTAAAAAATAATAATATTCGTTTACTTTTCGTATCTATGTTTAAAAAAAAATCTGCTTTTGACACCTCGAACTGATTTTCCTTCCTAATTTTAACTAATATTTGAGAAAAAAACAGATGTACTTTTACTTTTGAACGTTCAAATGAACGACATTTTTTATTAATTGCTTTCTAAACTATAAACAGTACAAAAATAGTGATTCACTACATTGGAAGTAATGCAAATATAAATGAAACTTATAAAGCATCTATTTATTCGTTAATACAAACAATATTTCTGGATAAAATAGAATTGGGAAAATATATTTCGTTAATTTTAACGTTCAGAACTTGAACTGCATGAAAAAAGAACAATTACAGTTTTTTCACACAGGTATATACTTACAATCTGGAAACATTTGATCAGTAGGTACATAACATACAATTATAAGTCATTTTAATATATTATTAAATATTTTTCAGTAAATATCAAATCATTTAAGGTTAACGAAAGTTTTAGCTATAGGTAAATCAAGTAAATTAATATATCAACGACTAAAACTATTTAAAGACATCCATTTAATGAATGCAGCGGGTGAGCACAGAAATGTACACAGGGACTCAAATGGCGACTTACTATTTGTTAACTTTTTCTTAAATGTCTAAATAAAAAGGTTTTATGAGTTAATCTTTCTTGTTTTATTTACAAGAAGGACTAGACTTAATTTGCGCGTCAAACTTTTCAGGTTTGCTGTAAAATGAATATCTATGTATAAGAGTTTACATTTTTCTAACTCCCTGTGTACACCATTCTTCCATTCTATATTTACCGACCAAATAAATTTACGCTTCGAATATAGATTTTACACTCACTGATTAATTTTTAAGTAGAATATAAGTTTATTTCCATTTGAAACAATCAAGCAATTGCCGATTCTACAAAGTTACTATCTGAAAGTACTTCTTAAAGATTTATAATTTAAAATTGCACAGCATGAAGCTAATTAAACTATACAATTTGAAACGTTCTGAGAAAAGTACAAAAAAAACGAACATATACAAATATTTATATTAGAAAATCGAATCGCTCTCAAGCTTTTGATAGCACAGCCAACAAATTTTTAAATTTGTTATATAAAAAAAATACAATGCTATAAAAAGTCACACAAATGTAAGCAATAAAACTAACCTCAAACTCAATAAAAAAATAACTATCTTTTCAATAATATCAAAAACTCACCGGATGAAATAAACCCCGAATTAAATGTCCGCTTCTACAAACGAGTTATAAAAGGGAGGAAAACAAACTCTCTCTCTCACCCCCACAAGCTGTATCCCTCCCCAAAAACTTTTTTTGTCGCCTTGGCCTTCCCTCCTTCAAACAAACAAACTGAAATCAAACTTCCTGCCAATAGATCTCAAAATCTACTCCGCAAAACTCTTAAAATTCCACATCTCGTCGCCTTTTTCTCCGGAAAACTTATTTTCTACGACGCATCGAAACGGGCCGATTTGGGCCTTTTTCGCGCAAGTCCGTGCTTTTCCCCATCAATGGTGTAGGAGGGCGATATCAAATTTTCCTTTCAAATTATTCTCTATACGAAAAACTCTTCCACTCCCAAAAATTTCTGACATTTGTTTTACATACATGATGTTTAAAAACCCAAAATCGGGACTTACTTTGTGTTGAAGAAATGAGCACCAGAAGAGTTGACTTGCGTTGATATCAAGGGGGAAGGACCAGGAAAGGGGCGGGGGAGGGATTCTGAACTCTTGCCTCACGTTGTGATTACAATTATTGATCACTACTAGTTCACTCAAACTAACTTTAAAATCCGAAAAATCAAGAACTTTTAACTATTATTCGCGTTTTATCAATGCACTGAATCCATCGCGCATCAGAAAAAAGATTGTAAACACCGAAATAGGATTATAAATCATTGTACTCGCTACCTAGACGGGAATATTTCTTTCGAGAGTGTATATTTTCTGAATCACTGTCATGTTATCTGACTGCACTGAGTTACATCGAACGAGCCGCTAGTGTTTGTTTCAATAAATTTGTCTTTTTAAAAGTTACACTTCAACACTAAATGACAGCTGGTAGCCATTTTCCTTTTGGGAAAACGACTGGAGATGCGCGAAGGAAGCCATAAACAAGCCACGCGATGTGGAAGGGGAAAATAAATATCAGACTTTTTTCCCCATTTTCGCATAGATTTTCATATATTTATGAACAAAAGGAGTGTGAGGATAATTGAATGGCTAATTTTTGTGAATAGGAGGAATATTTAGGAAGAATTATTCACGGCATTGTAGAAAAATGAATGCGTCTTGTAGCAAAGATATATTATAAAAGTAGATTGAAGTAGATGCGGCACAAATTCAGTTACCCACGAAGAATATAGACGTCGCGTCCGGCGAAAACATTCAGATCCCCTCTCCTCTACTAGCGTATCAAAATAGTTTGCGAACAGCCGCTTGGAACGCTGTCAGTGAAACACCCGTCCTTCCTTTCGATTAGGAGGGTACTATCTGGTACTATACTTGGGCCAACCAAAGATAAACTCAACTGATTTCAAAATTCCCAAATCAAACATTATGATTTCGACAAATATTTCTGAATTATAAAAATAATATTAAATTGCTGCAAAATAAAATTGAATTGACTCAAAGAAGCATTAACAAATAGTAAAATCTCACTGTTTAAAATTTAGAGAGTAAAAAATGAAGGAAAAAATCAATTTTACTTTTTTCGAATTAAATGTTTTTTTTGCTAATAAAAATATGTCTTTGGGATTTTCCTTATAATTCCTTCAGTTTGAAAATCTGCCTGTTATTAAGAATATTTTAATATCAATTTATAAAATATTGTTCTCACTACAATTCTGATACGGTTCATTATGGCCTTTCTGTTGAACATAATAATATTTTTTTTTAGATTAAAAGAGAGTCATAAATGCTTATCAAAGATGGTATCCGCACAAAACCTACCGAACGCTTATTTTTAAATTTAAGCTTAATTTCAGAAACAAAAAACAACCCTAAATTCAAAATAAGTTTAATTCATTTTTTATCTTTATTTTTAAAGGTCCAATAATGTTTTTTGTTGTTGTTGTAACAATGCTTATCATTAGTGGACAGTGCCGTACACTTTTTATTACTTGTTTCAGGAATGGTCAAATTTTTCAGGTTTCCAATTTCAAATTGAAGAATATTTCAGGAAAATACATTTAAATTTAAAACATTTTACATTGAACAACTGAAAAAGAACAGCAGATTTAAAAACTAACACTTTCAAGTTCAAGCTTCAAAAATTGAATAATTTTTAAGAGGCCATAGAAATGAAAATGTTTTAAATTAGGTTAAAAAATATATTACATTTTTAAAAAATTATTCTGAAACATTCCCCCCTTTTGGCCTTTTATCCAAAGTCAAATATTAAAAATACAAAATTTGACCCAATTCAATTCACTAACAATGTTAGAAAATTAAAAACTTCCTCTAACAAATCAGAAAAAATTAAAACCCAAAATTTCCTCCCCAGCCCCTTTCAAACCAAATAAAAATTTAAAAAATATAGAATGTCCCTCTTCAAATTCAAACAAAAATGAATAGAATTTCCCCCTTTTTATCCTAAGAAAAATGTGAAAATTACAGAATTTTTTTCTCCGCCAACTCAAGTAAAATGTCAACCAAAATGTATCGGTACAAAAATTGTCGGTACCAGTAAAAAAAATTTACCGGTACAGGTAATTTATTTACCTTGTTTTAGAAAGCTCATATTTGAAGCATATACTGAAGGAGCTGTTAGTATATATATTGCCTATTTGAGACTCAAGAATTATGAATAACCATGTGCTAACACGGTTATTTTAATTCGTCCCAGAAATAATGTTAGACAAACCCCCAAAACCCTTTCCAACGTCTCGTAAGGGAGGAATCGCGCCTCTGCGACTGGTCAAAGAAATAATGCTGGTCAGACCCCGACCGCCTTTCTTGACCGTCTTGTGGGGGGGGGGGGGCGGAAAGGCACCCCTAGGACTGGTCACAGAAATAATGTTAGTCAAACCCCTACCGCTTTTCAACGTATTGTGGAGAGCGGAAAGGCAACCCTGCGACTGGTAACAGAAATAATGTTGGTCAAACCCCTACCCCTTACCAATATCTTGTGGGGGCGGGATGTACTTCTGTGATTGGTCACAGAAATAACGTTGGTCAATTCCTTACCCCTTTCCAGCATCTCTTGGAGGAGAGAAGGCAACCCTGTGATTGGTCACAGAAATAATGTTGGTCAAACCCCTACCCCTTTCCAGCATCTCGTAAAGGCGGAATGACGCCTTTGCAACTGGTCACAGAAATAATGTTGCTCAAACCCCTATCCCTTTTCAATATTTCGTGGGGGCGGGAAGATACTTCTGTGATATTGGTCTCAGAAATAATGATGATGGTTTCCAAAATCTCGTGGGGCAGAAAGGCACCACTGTGACTGGTCACAGATATAATAGATGAGGAAACTTTCTAGCACCCGGTAAGAAGGCTTGAATAAAATAGGATTGAAAATTTTTCCCTTCGTTCTCTTAAGCCAGAAACATGAAAGAAACAACTGCTATACGTTTCAATACAGTTTGAAAAATATAATTTTGTACCTATCTAATACCAAAAGGAGTTTCGCGTACAATTTACTGACGATTATTAAAGAATTCATTGTTACTATATGTATGTATAATTATATTAATTAAATAATTATTTAATTAATTATTCAAGTTCAGTCATGTTTTCAGAATACATAAATTCTTTTTGGTATCTCGGCATCACAAATCCTATTTCATTCAATTCAGTTATACCATTTGGAATTGAGGATAAAACGTTTCATATAAAATCAATTCAGATTTCTTGAATTGAAGTCACACCATCTCTCCGCAATGTAAACTTGAATTCACTGTAATAGACCCTTCCTAACTTGAATTCAAAAACCGGTAATTCAGAAAATTCAATGTACACATTTCGCGAATGAATTAAACTGAATTGAACTCACATCATATCTAACCTTCTTTTTGGAATAGGAAAGAGAGTCATTAACACTATGTGAATAGACGGGAATTACATTTCTGAGCCACTTATTACTTTCTTGAACATTAAAGCCTGAAGGGAAAATCAGGTATTAAATCAGGTATTAATTAATGCGTGAGAGCAAAAAATTTATTTTTAACCTGAAAAAAAAAATTTCACCTATTCTTTATTCATACTTTTTAACTTAATGAAACATTTTCATGACATGTTAATACATTAGAATCAAAGCTTGAAGTTTAATGAACAATATTTATAAATACAAAGTGTTTTTTCTTCAATATTTCTAAATATTTAAGGACATTTCATTGAATATTACATTTTCCAACAGTAGATAACCAACAGTAGATAATCGGAAAATTACAAGAAATGTCTCTGTCAAAATTGGCAGCTCTGCGACTGTCTCGCAGTTGTTTTAAATTAAAGGTTGTGTTTGTTTGTTTATTTTGATTTGTGAAGTTTTTAAATTCAAATTATTTCAAATGATAAAGTAAGAAAATACTGTAAATTATTATTTATTGAAAAGCTCATAAATTTTAATTGTGTTTCAAGGAGCCTTTCGGAAAAGGTATAATTTTTTGGATTAAGGTTCGTACAAAAACTGCACTTTTCTGTCATCGCAAGTCAGGTTAAATTGTATGAAGATTAAACATCTTGTACCAATCGCACCAACCTTACGAAATATCAGAGATAAAAAAATGTCAATAATTTAAACTTTTGCGTTTTTTGTAAAATTATCGTAGTTTCAAGTATTATTTACTCAATGAATTGATTTTAATTGTAAGTATCCTAATAATAAATTATAATTATCCAGAATTGAGTATTCTAACTTGCCCAGGAGCAATACCAGAAACGATTATCTATTGATGGACAAAGGTGTCAAAATCGTACCATTGACCAGGTCTAATAAAAAAGTTTAATACAGCTAATTGATTAATTTCGTGATATTTTTTTCTATAAGAATACTTAATTAAATATGTAAGCTTTATTTAACAATGATCATCTTTCTTTAATTTTGGAAACTGATGCAGTTAAATGCTGTTGATTTTTTCCCTATCTACTGTAGGGTGGTCTCCCCTACGCTCTTTCAAAATCTTTTTTTTTCATTTATATTTATTTTTTCATTATTTCAAATGTTGAAAAAAAATTTTTTCTTCTTTTCATTTTTTTAGGACTCCGATTGTAATTCATAATTTTAAAAAAACTTTCATTACTTTTCAACGTTTCGACCATGGTTGTTGGTCTTCTTCAGGAAGGAATAATGAAATTTTCTGGTAAAAAGTCATATCATAATCACAATTAGTCAATCATTCGGAGGTCAAATAATGCACATTTAAAAAAAAAATAAAAAATTGAAGATACTTGTTGGAGTCTCAAAAAATAATGAGAACTCCAATTAATTACGTAGTTTTACAGCTTCCTTTTATTCCTTCCGAACCAATCCGAATCATTCCGGAATCTGTATCCGAACCAATCCGAGTTAATTCGAACCAATCCGAATTTTTTTTTTTTACATTTCGTTCGATTCAAATCGGTCAAAAATTAATCCGAATCAATTAATCCGAACTGGGATTGACCTAAAACGATTTTCAACCCGAATGAATCCGATTCAATCCGAACTCGGATTCATTCGGATTGGAAATTCAGTGTATATCAATCCGACTTGCGATTCATTCGGATTGGTTCTTTTTGAAGTTCGGATTGAACCGGATTGAGTCGGATTAATTTTTAAACGACTTGGGTCAAACGAAATGTAAAACTTTTTTCGGATTGGTTCGAATTGACTCGGATAAGTTCAGACACAGATTCCGGAATGATTCGGATTGGTTCGGAAGGAATTCCTATCCGATACTTTCGCCAGGGATAAATATGGCATGTTTATTTGTTTCAGCATTAACTTCACGTTTTCATGGTGAACACAAACGCATACTGTGTGGGTACCGCTACTCCCTGCCAAAACACAATGTTTCGGACTGAGTTGTGTGAATTTCGTGAAGCCTATTTGGATATTTTCATATTCTGACTGGAATTTTGCATACAATTAATTTAAATTGCACAAAATCAATCCTTTCTGAACGAGAACTTTCTTGTCACTCACTCGAACAAACACACGTACAATATCCTTCATTCCAGGCATTAAGGGACTAACGTCGTCACGCGCATAAAATTTGGATACGAGATCTTCAGTTTCAAGACTCAAATGCCTTCCTCTTTTTGGCGTAGGCAAAGTTAAAATCCCATTGTTAGCAACTAACTTTTTCACATTTTTAGCTTGTTGTTCAGATATGTCTCGAATTCGACTATTAGTTGTCTGCGACTCCAAGACTTTGGAGCCAGTATGAGAAGTTGAATTTTCTCAGGTCTACTCGTTGATGATTTAAACTTCTCTTTGATTTGATCTAGAACTTCAACTGGGGCCTCATGATATTTGTCATTGCACATCGTAACATTCATCTCGAGTTTTCCGAAGAAGTCTGGATCTTCATCATAATTTAACATGATTTCTTCAGTTGACATGAGGATCGATTTCATTAGTTTCAGCATCATCAACGTTTTCACCCGCAAAAACACCATTACGAGGCTAATCGGTGTCATCTAAATTTGACGCTGGTATTTCTTTCAGTTTACTTAGCTCTTTCCTACATGAAGCACAAATTTTTAGTTCTTCAGATAGTGTAGGAAATTGCGATCGCAACCCTTCAGAAATACGGCGTGTATTTCGCGTCTTGTTATGATTCTCCTTCTTGAAAGGATTGAAGCATTTGTGAGTCAATTTTCTTTCATTTTTTTCACCTTTTTTAGGGGCCATAGTTGGCTATAGCCAGTAAAAAACCGGGTTATATTTATTTGTTGAGAAAATGCGTAGCACCAATCGAAAGGGCGTGAAAACCCCTATCGAAAATGTACTAGACAACATTTTTTTCCATTGCTATTAGAAGAGTTAAAAATCGCCGAAATAGACGATATCCACGAAAATCCCAAAACTTTCACTCCCTCCCCCTCGGTCAATACTTATCAGAATGACAAAATTTTTTTTCCCATAAACTACTATCCAATAGCACAACACGTTGCCTAAGTTTAACTTAGATCGGACAACTGACTTTTTCACTTGAGAAATAACGCCCGAAATATGACCCGGTAATCAGAGAACGTATTATATAGCAATATCATAAATGATGCTCATTTTCTCAAAAGAACTTGTTTCGTGTGACGTGAGGTATAAATGCGTCACTAATGACGTCACTAATCCGAGTTCGGATTCACTCGGATTGAAAATTTGGTTCGGATTCATTCGGATTAATTTTTGACCGAATTGGATCGAACGAAATGTGAAAAAAATTTCGGATTAGTTCGAACTAACTCGGATTGGTTCGGATAAGGATTCCGGAATGATTCGGATTGGTTCGGAAGGAATTCCTATCCGATACTTTCGCCAGGGTAGTGACGTGATTGTCAGTAGATCACGGTGTGACCTGGTGTGTGGGGGGGGAGGCGGTGCCGAGTGCTAAGCATATTCCATTCCTTTTTTTTTCTCGGATAAGTGGGGCCTTGTGTGTTAGGTGGGGTCCCGAGGAATACGCGGTGTTGCTGTGGGATAAGTTGGGTCCCGTGGGGTTTGTTGGGATCCCGAGGGAAAGATAGTATCCTGTTCTTTAGATGCCGAGCCCAAAGCAAATTCCATGCCATTTTTTTCTCGGACAAGTGGGGTCCCATGGAATAACTGATCTCCCGAGGAATAGGCGATGTCCTGGGGTCCCGTGGGTTTGGACGGGTTGCGTAGGATTGGTGGAGTCCTGTTCTTTAAGTAGGGTCCCGTCAGTTATGTGGTGTCCTGTGGATTAGGTTGACTTCGGTGGGATAAGTGATATAGTTAATTGATCAAATTAATTTTTTTCCATGCAACTTTTTCATAAGATTATTTTTAACATATACGTATTGGAAGTAAAAGGCATTCTCGTATTTTAGGAAAAGGACATTGTTGAAGGGTTTAAAAAAAATCCATGTATTCTATTAACTCTTAGTTTTATTCGCTTGCTTTTCATCCGATACCTTTAAAGATAAAATGGCAACATTTTTTGCCTCGGTGAAGGCTTTTATGGTCAAAGGTTGGATTTGATCCGGAGGTAATCTCAAGGTTTTCATATTTCGAACTAAAAGTGGATCTTGACCTTGAGGCGTATCTGCTTGGGATTGGAATATTTTTATGATTGAGTCCATCCAGCTTAGAGCGTTGAATGAATTCGAAACTATTTTCTAAAAATAAATATATACATATGAATTGAAAAAAATATGTAATCAACCACAGTTTGCCAGTCATTTTTTAAATAAAATATTTACCCTTGGGACGCAACATTTGGCTCTGATACATTTTTTGCTAAAAACAATAACTAATATCGGAAGATCAGGACAAAGTTTTTCCAATTTTTTTAATGGCACATCATTGATAGAGGCATCACTTGATTGCATACAGTGGATGATAAACGGCATAGTTGTCGATTTTTGTAGTTTTTTAATTTCTGTCTCGAGACCGTCCCTTAAAATTAATAAAATATATTATTATGTCCATAAATTCTTGCAACCAAAGACTTTAAATTCTCTGACAGTCACTTGTACTTTGGAAATTAAAGTTTAAACTTGCATGATTAATAAATTATAATCCTAAAAGCATGAAAAATTTACCTAACGCTTGTTCTCCTCCGCAAAAGTATTGCCCTCGACAAATTCGAAAGTCTCGATTGACACTCACGATAATCGACATAAGAAATTAGAATTTTATCGCCCTTTTCCATCAGATTACGTTGCATATAATGAATTTCAGAATCTAATTCATCGCATAGTGTTATTTTAGTGTTAAACTCTTCTTCCAACTTTTCTACTCTTTTTTTCAAGTTCTTCCCTGCAATTTTAGCTAATCGCATTAAAGGACCAGCAGCTGCTTGAATATTAACGCTAACAGCTCCTTGCGACTTGAGATATAAAATACAAAAATGGTCCAGGGAACCAGTCCTGTGAACGTGAGTTCCACAGCATGCTTCTCTGAAATATGAAAAAGAAATAACAATTAAAGTTTCACTATAAATTTCATTTTTATTGTTCTATGAGGTATACCAGGGTTAGGACTCACTTCAGAGATGAAAAAATAGTATTAATAGTGGCACAAAATTTAATGTATATGAACCATACAGGCCTCGGATCAACTAGAATTCTTTTTTAAAAAGTGACAATAAATGTCGAAACATTTATTTAATACTTTAGGAATACGGAGTAAAAGTTTTCATAAATAACTACAATTAATAATATTTTTGTTTTTCTTAGCGCAGAAAATGATATCAGTGGCTATATATATAGAAAAAATATACAAAATGATTCTATATATTCATATAATTGAATTAAGGAAAATTTTATGTAGTGACTTGAATTTTCTTGTTTCTTGCATGAAATCCTATGGATTTTCAAATTATATTAGCACAAACGAAATTTTTGAACCAATTAAAATTATTTGTTTTTGAAACTACAAGACATACAACAATCGAACAAAATAGTATTATAAAGAAATTTCATATTATATTGACAGTTTTGCATGTTACGGAGGTAGTTTGAATTTCTAAAAGAAGGTTAATTTATAAAATTACTATTTTGTTATCATTTGATAAAATTTTGAATACAACTTTTAGTTCCATTTCTTATACCAGGGTTACTAAAAAATCTTTCTTTCGAATAAAATGATTAAAGGTTCTCCAAACACGATGAATTTAATTTTTAATTTTTTTTTAAATCCCAGAAATTTCTATATACTTTGGATTATTTGTAACTAAATTAACTTCCTATTTTATGGACGTCCTCGTACTCAGCGCTTGACCCGTTGAACGTTTGAACAATTCGAATAATTTCTACAATGGAAAGTTTAACTGAATGCATTGTTCTATAGGTTGAATGTCTATAAACGGTTAAACGTAGAAATTATTCGAATTATTTAAACGTTAAACCGATCAAGCGCGGAGCATTAGGACATGGAGAGCATAGTATTAGGACTATAATATTATTCTTTAACGAAAGGATTAATTCATGTCTGAAATATTTCTTTCTATAAGTTTAATCTTATCAACTTGCACTTATTTCAAACGAGACAAGTTTATAGTTGAAATGCATTTTGAACTTGAGTTGCCTAAATTTTAAAGTTTTCTTCATGTACAGATTTTTTTTCAAATTAGAATCATTTTTAGGTTTTAATTTGTTGCTGTAAATTTAAAATCTTGCAAAATCAAAAAATAGAGACATTTTTTGAAAATAGTGGCATCGCTAAAATAAAAAGTGTCACATAGGGTCAATAGTGGCGTGAGTTCGTGCCCGAGTATACTTGCTTCGATTTTAGAAGTGGACTCTCAATTTTGACGATTCTGATTCCTGTCTCCGGATAAATTTCCCCAGGTATCACAGTAAGGTTATCCTCAGCCATCATGCGTGACATGTTAACAATTTTGGTTTCGACTGGTGCGTCAGAATTAATGCAGTCATTGACAAGATCTTCTAATTCCACGACTCTTTCGTTAGTTAATTTTTGACCAAATAAACTGCACTCAAATGATAATTTATCTCTTTCAATTGCACTTCCTCGTTGTCCTATAGCAGGTAAAACTTTTCGTAGTGCTGCATTCAATAAATGGGCTGCTGTGTGATGTCTCATTGCACCTAATCTCCTTCTCGAATTTACCCAAGCTTGAGAATCTTCTCCAACTTTTAGACTAAAGTTGGATTCTTTTAGAGGAAACTTTCTGAAAAATGTATATTTTAAAATAATTATTTAAACCAGTATTCAATTCCTGATAGAAATTTAATTTCGATTTGAAGTCGCACCTGGAATCATTGTTGACAACATATCCCACGTGAAAAACATACCCACGAACTTTTCTCACTTCGTAGATATCAAACAGAAGACTTTTAATCTGAATATATCCTTTATCAAAAGTTTGTCCTCCCTCTTTAACGTAAAAGGGAGTTTTATCCAAAAGAATATTAACTTCTCTTCCCAACAAATCATCCTTTTCAAGAATACAATCACTTTCTTCTGGAGATAGCTTTAAATTACCTAAAATATGTCAAAGGATAAAAAAATTCAGAACTATAATCCAATTTTTTACACCCATACAAGGAGACTACTAGCCACTCAAACCTAAAAGAAATTCATCGTCATTTCCTGGATCTCAAAAAGTTAAGTTTAAGTTTCCAAATGATAAAATTGCAACGTCTTGAGATCCAGTCACCACCTTGCTTTATATAGAAGACATAAAAATGTACCGTCAATAATTAGTCCTAACAACTTGCTCCTTATTGGTGGAAAAAAATATTCTTTATGATCGAAACTATAATCGTACTTTAGATGATCGTCTGTTCTCGGTACTTTGAATCTTTCGAACAAGTCTAAAGATAATTCGCTTACTGGTTCTTTATATAGCTTCTCTTCCGTTTTAGCCCTTGAGCGTTCTTTAGTCTTTTTGAGATTTTCCTCAAAAGAACTCATCTCAAACTTTAGGGATTCAATTTTAGCCAATTCGGATATTGTGGTCGTACTTAATCCATAGGTGTCGTATAATTTAAATGCAAATTCTCCTGGTAAAGTTTCCATGTTTGGTCTAGGAATAATTGAATATTAAAGAGGTTTCCTTCCATTAGAATAGGATGAGTCGAAAAAATTAAAATTCTACCTGGATATATTCTTTACTTTCCACTCGGCTTTTAAAATCGATTGCAAATCATTATATCCTGGAATTAAACCAGGAACCATGTAATCTGTCATTGCAGATAAGGCTGGACGTTCTTTAACCATTTTCTCCCATTTTTTTCCTGACGTTTCTCGTAAGGCTTTCAAAACTTCTTCTTCGTATCGGATTATATTTTGAACCTAATGCCGTTTGCAAAGGTAATAAAATAATATATAATAACACATAAAATTCAATTTGAAAAAGACTAAATATTTTAATAATTCGCACTTGTTTCAGATTCCTGTGCAATTCTGGATAAGTTTCTCCCAGCATTTCTGCTACTCGAAAAGATAATTCGTTAAGTAAATCAGTTCTCTTAAAAGTCTTTTCGCTCACGTCCAACGCTTTTCGCAAAACTCTTCTCAGCTTTTGACTAAAAGTGATAAATATAATTAGTGTGATAATTTCAAATAATATATAAATTGATTATAAATATCAATTGAAATAAAAAGCATATTTATAACATAAAACACTATTTTGAATGAATTAGTAGAATAATACTGTAGAAATAAACGTACTTTTGATCGGGTAAAACTCCATCAGCTAACGCAACAGTCACCATTCTCGAGTGATCGGCCAAAATTCTATATGCAGTATCAAGGCCTTCTTTATCGTCAGATCCAAATTTACCTTCATACTTTGGAGCTTTTGAAGATTTCTCAATATTCTCAAATAAAGGTACAAAAAGATCTGTATCATAATTTGACTTCTTTCCCTGTAAAACGGCAACGAGTCTTTCAAAACCCATTCCTGTATCAACATGATGCTTTGGCAATGGAATTATTTGACCATTTTCAAGCCTGTAATTAATTCAATCTTTAACGTAAAAGAAATTTAAGTTTTAATTTCAATTCATACTTCCGAAAAAGTACATCCCAAAAATATAACCAAATTCTGTAATTTTTATAGATATCCGGTACCTCTCGTTCTGAATGAAAACTATATTCCAGAGTTCCATAAGATTTAAAGGCTCATCGCTTTTTTCACTGATGTGTATTTCTGTACAAAGACCGCAGGGACCAGTTGAACCCATTTCCCAAAAATTGTCCTTTGCGCCAAAAGCCAAGATTCGATTTTCAAGCACCCCAAGTCGTAACCAAATGTTTTTGCATTCTAAATCAGGTTCTAGTCCCGATTTTTCATCGCCACCAAAATAAGTAACGTATAAAAGATCTTTTTTAATTCCATAAGGGCCCGTTAGTAAATTCCATGCATATTTACAAGCTTCTTCCTAAACAATGGTAAAATATATCATAAAAGTCACAGTATTCATAGTTTCACAAAAGTATATTCTATTTCAAATCAAATAATTAATCAAATAGTTTTTAAATCAGGATTTTGCTTTTCCAGGAATAATATTTGAATAATAATACCCACAGAAAATGGAAATTCACTAATTTAATTATTACCGATTAAAAACTTGATTTTTTAAAAAATAATATTAAACTCTTTCTTAATATAAATATCTTCTTTAAGTAGGTAATATAAAAATCGATATACTTTAGAATAGTCTCCAAAGGACCAATTTCCCAGCATTTCGAAGAAAGTATGATGATAAGTATCAGATCCAACTTCATCCAAATCATTATGTTTTCCTCCAACTCTGATACATTTTTGGGAATTCGCAACTCTAAGCGACGGAGGATCGTAATGTCCCAAGAATACTCCCTTGAACTAAATACAGAATGTATGTACTTAAATATATATGCAATTATTTAAAAATGTCTGAATTCTACTTGAAATAAAATGTCATTTTAATGAAAACATACCTGATTCATTCCCGCGTTTACAAAAGGCGTACTAGGATCATTTAAATTCATAACAGGACTGGATCGAACGAAAGAATGATCTTTCAAAAAATAATCTAAAAACTCCTTTCTGATTGATGCAGCACTATTGAACTTTTCTTCACTATTATACATCCTTACTATCACATTTTTATTCACAAACTCAATGCGTCGACACAGCATTTTTCGTTTTATTAAAAATAATCTACTTCTAATCAATACTAAACAATTACTATAAAACTGTTTGCAAGATTCTTATCCGGATTTTAGGTTACGTAGTTTGTTGTGCGGTAAAATAAGGCAGACATCACTAGACAATATTTATCAAGTTTTTTAATTCGTAAAAAAGTTAAATAAGCGAGATGAATCTCAATATTTACAAGAGTTTGCAAACTTTCAAGTAAAACTTATATTTCGGCGATTTCATTAACAACAAAAACGACGAAAACACAATTTTCCCATCCTATTCTTCGTATCAGCTGATTTAGCAGACGACAAAGTGGCACTTTGAAAGCAGCCAATCACAGCCCAGTTGCATTTACGCGGGAATTTTTAATTCACTGGCTCGGCAAAAATCTATAATAATTTTAGAAACTGTTTTATAATAAAATACTGCTTTAAGAACATAGAACATGAAATGAAATCTCTTCCTTTGTGACGAATTTGAGTTTAAAGCACAATTTAAGAGGCATTACATTTAAAACTGACTTAATTTCAAGTCACAATGTTAGCATATTCCTCTGGTGAATCAGAGAAACCAGTTATTCACTCGGTGTAAGGATTTGTTGATTTTTGTATTACAAAAGTTGAAGAAAAAAAAAAAACTTGAGGGCATGACATACATGGGGAATTGAACTTTTGGGAAACTTAAATAAAAAGCAATGAAGTATGCTTTACATTTTTACAACTAAAAAGAAATCTTTTACCAAACAAAGTTTGTTTTTGCTTTTTTTGTAATTATTAAAATTTAGGACCAGACATACACTTTTCTTGGTTCTATCAATTTAGTTTCCCTGGTCCAGTGCTGGTGCATATGTACCTTTCTATACCGATTCAGAGAATTTACAGATTTTTTCATTTTTTAAGATTATTTGTTGTTTCCTTTTTTTTTAGGAGATTTACAAAAAAACAAAATTTTTTAATCACACCAACCGAAGAACTGGAGTTACTAGTGGAATATTGATGCTACAAGTACTTTAAAGTGCATATGAGAAATTAAATGGTGTGATGCGATTTGAAAAGGATCCAAGTTAAGGAAATGCATTAGCTTATTTGCCATAAATAACGTATTCCGAACTGCAACTTACGGAATAATAAATGAGTCCTACGTAAAAAGCATCTCGAGTTTATCCAGAGTACCGTCTGTGACATCGAAGCGAGCAAAAGTAACAATCGAGCGGAATTGACGAATATCCACTAGAAATAATGGAATCAGCGCACCTATTCGGAGCAAATAACATAGGATTTCGTATGTAGTTATCGAAACAAGCATTTCCACAAACACAATATTGTGTCTTCTCCAAATACGTCACGAGCGTGAAAGGAATGCTGCTTGCGTCGTAATGCATTCTGAAATTAAGACCAAATACAACAAAATTAAATGTATTGTCTACAATTTCACAAGGATCGAGTTTCAAAAACAGTACATGTTTCTTCAGAGTGTCAACCAGACGGATGATTTATAATTTCCGATCATTTCTCGGTTATCTCCCGGTCAATTTTTCATTTTTCCGGTCTGGTAATTATACTTCTTTTTGAAATTTCTATTTACCAAATCAAAATCATAATTCTTTTCAAAAATTTCTATTCCAAGTCAAAATTGTAATTCGTTTGGAAAATTCACTGTTCCAAGTCAGAATTATAATTCTTCTCGAAAAGTTCCTCTTGCAAGTCAGAATTATAATTCTTTTGAAAAATGTCAAGTTCCAGATTCGAAATATAACTTTTCTCGAAAAATTCACTGTTCCGATTAAGAATTACACTTATATAATTATAATTATTTTTCAAATCCAGATATAACTCAGAATTATAACACTTTTGGGAAATTCCCTGAACCAACTCAAGATCATTCTTTTCAAAGATTTCTTTTCCGAAGTCAGATTTATAATAATCATTTAAAAATACATATATTTATAATTTCAGATAAATACTAATTTACGATTTTGAGGCCCACAGGATTTCAAGATTTCAAAGACTTTAGAGAAAGTAATAAAATAGCAAAGAACTTTCAATATTCACTTTAGCACAATTGAATCAACAATCTCAGTCATTTTCCAGTTTTTCCGGTTTTCCGATCAAACAGACACTCTGTTATTATTTAAAAAAAAAAATATATATATATACCTTGACTTTAAAACGATTCGAGCAGCAGCATCGAGAAGACTCGAAATCCTTAACTTGACTACAGTAAAATTATTCGATGTCACAAAATTGTTATGCGCTATATTCAAACTACTTAATCTCAAATTCCGAATGCTACCTGGAAGAACGACTAATTCGTTTTTGGATACATCTAAGAACTTTAGAGCCTCTAAACGTCCCAGACTTTGTGGCAGATATTGCAAAGAATTTGTATTCACTTTCAAAGTTACTAAGGCACTCAGCTTCCCAAGTCTGTCCGGTATTTCTGTCATCTGAAATTAAATAAAAAAGGAATACAATTTTATAGAAATTGCAGAAATTTATATATCAAAATACTCATTATAAGTAGACTATTTATTGTCTAATAATTGCCTCGTTAGAACTTAAATCCAAGAGCTTCAAATTTTTCGATATATGAACTCCATCCATCCAAGCCCATTTTGATTGAGGAGCTTTGCCGATCAAATTTTGGGCTAGATTCAATTCTTGCAAATTTGGTAAGGATCCTAAATCTTTTGGAAGACTTGTGATTTGATTATCAGACAAATCTAGTATCCTTAAATTTTGTAGTTTCAAAATATTTCGATCAAAGGATCTGCGTCCTAATCCCGTGAGAAATAATTCTACTGTCGTTCTTGGGAACCCCTCGAGAATTGGATATTTCTCGGGGTTTTTAATGCTCACTTTAGTTTTTAAGGCATTCGCAATAGCCTTAGGTTTTAAATCAGCAAGTGATAAAACGGATGCAGTTAGTTTATTTGTAAACCCAAGCTTCATAATGTGAGCAAAACTTTTTAATTGAATCGCATCGCATTGCACGAAAAGATCATGTGGTGGTTCTTTAAACCGAATTGTCATCTTTCCATCATCGATGAACTTTGTAAATACTTTTTCTACGTTATCTTTAACCTGGAAAGAGCAGAGAAATAACGTGACTTTTTCATAGTTTATCTATATACAGAATGATTTTCATTTTATTTTTAATGCATCATTTAATTAAAGTTTCATAACAATTTTATGTAACTTTTTCCTGAACGTTTTAACGGGGGGTTAAACTACGTAACCCTTTTTCTATAGTAAGTGTATGTAACTTTAACATCAGTGTAACGCTCGAGTTGACCCCTAAGATATCCAATTCATTAGTTCAATTTGAAATACAGTGCTCAAATGGAACACTTTTTAAAATGCAAATACTCTAGTATGCATAATTAAAATTAAAACCTTAAAAATTCAACCAACTATAGAAAAAGTGCAAAAGTATAAAATAGAACAATTTCCAATGTAATGTTCAAAATTAAATAATTTATAATTCAACGATCTAGACTTTGTGCTTCAAAAATTATTCAGAATAAAACAAATTTTATTTTTAACATTTTGAAAAATGTGAAAATATTGATAGAAACTTTCGAAACACTTCAGCACTGCAGTGAATTAAATTATCTCTAAAATATTAGACTTAGATATGTTTTTTCACAGAGATGATTCTAAATTAGTAAATATAATCCTTCTAGATTTAATTATTATAAAAATAGGCTTAAAAACAAAATTGATTCAAAAACATTTCTCTATAAAAATAACCTTAATTTAAAAAGAATCTTAGAAATCTACTTACCTTATACTTCGTGCCCTGTTTATTTTGAAGGGTTTGCAAAATAATATACAGTTGATCATTCTGCGATGATACTTTTCCAATTGATAAACAAGATTTTGAAGCTTTTCTTCTGGCAGTAGTACCTGCACCTAACCTATTACTCACTTCAACGTTGCACATCAACTTCATTTTTTAATCTCACGCTATAAAAAACTACTTTTTACAATATTTCGATTGTCATACACAATTCTAAACACCTATTTCTCTATTATTTACATTTCTGCACACGTTAATAGAAAAAACCGACATCGAGAAACTCCAGAATAAATTTTTGAGCGCGAGAAACTGGTAAACAACATTGCATATTTTTGGAGAAAGGAGCAAAGAGTATCTTTGAAAGGAGAGGGAAAAAGGGGACATTACCTCAACAGTGACATCTGGTGTTCGTTCAAAAATAAGAATTTTGCATGGGAAAAATAGTTCTAAATTCACCACCAGATGTCCCTGTCGATTTTCTAACCTCCTTTCTAAAACCCCAGAAAAATATGGACGAAATCGAAAGCACGTCCGCAATTCTAGAGATTAACTCGTGTATGAGTGTATGGCTCGCAGTCATTCCGTACCATTTGGAATCTTTACGAATTTTAAAGGGGTTCTAAACCCACCAGACTGAATTATTTCAACACAGTCTGCTAAATAACTAACAGTTTTCTCTGTCATAAGGAGATTACGAATAATCCTTTCGAGGTTTGTACAAATTCATTTTTATAAGTTTCACCAGAAAACGTGTTCCTGGTTCGTGGAGGTTAGAGTCTCTGGATTTTGCGACACATTTGTTCCAAAATAATCTGCATATTCAACATAAAACACGTGTGCTGGTTTCATTAATGTCATCCCTGGAACGTCCAAATTTTGTTCATTTTTGACCGGTTGGCAGTCAAAATTGTTCCTCCTCAGGAAGGGCCTATAATAAGATTTATTTCCGAAGCATCTGGTCTCGAAATTACTTCTTTTATCAAATTACATGATAAAATTATTACATTAGGTATTTAGTTCTTGGATGTTGATAACATTGTATGTGTGGTGTGACGTTCAACCAGAAAACACGTGCTTCTAAAAGTGCTATATTTCGATAAAAAATCTACCGATGCATGGGATCGAACCAAAAACTTCCCACTACAAGTCGAGAGTCTTGCTCGTTGAGCCACGGAGGCTTGTAGAATATTATTTCATGAACTTCGTGTAAATGGTCTTGACTGCATTTTTGACAGTTTTTAATAATTTGAAAATCAGGTAATATACGCATTTTTATTTTTAAACCAATTCTTGTAAGTCTAATTCAATTTATTGGATAAAAAATATCTACCTTGTACGTAGTAATCACGGTTCGTAAGAAGTAATATGGTTTTTTCTCTTTTTTTTTTAATTTTTTACTATTCTCTTATCTTTGATAGATAAAATATTTTTTCATCAAGAGAAGATTGTCTAATCTTCAGGTAAAACGAAACGTACTTAGAATTGATTAAATCTACTGCCTGGTGAAAATTAGATCGAAATTCTCAGAATGATGTAACAGCAATGTATCCACTGAATGTGTTTCGTAATGTGGTCATCTCTTTTTAGAGAACTGTAAACATTTTTATAAATTGAGTCTCAAATCAAGATTTTTCCCCTTCACTTAAAGTAATATAGTCATGGACACATTGTAGTAATAATTAATTTTCTAAATCGGATATGTATAGTTCATTTCACATATCTTAATAATTTCACATAATTTATAATTTTCATTTTTTTTTATGAAAGCTTTATGATTGAATTGCAGCATATGATGTTGACGTTTTTATTCGCATGGCATTGCCATTTGTGTCCTTCTGAATTTTTCTGCTTATTTAGTTGAGAAATTTATAATTATAAATTTCATAAAATGCTTTTCGAACTCTTTGACTAAATCTGTTAAAAATGACAAAACGATTCTATTAATAACTCCTTACCATATTAAATGGTGTTAGATGTATTTATCTATTAATAAAGATTAAGAATTTTATGTACCATCAATTTAACAAATGAAAATTTCCAAGTAATTTTATTTGATGATAAAATGTATTTCTGATTGTTTCTAAACATTATTGATAAACGGGACAATTTTAATTGTAAATGTTTTTTAATATTGGGAAATAATTCTGTTCTTAACATTTTGCTACCATATTATGATTTTAATTTGTAAATTTGAATGACTTACTAAAATTTTGGAATAGAATTTAGAAGTTTTTAAAACAAATTTTTCAATTTTGTAAGATTACAAAAGTTTAGAAAAAAATATATAATAATATAAACAAATTTTAAAATTTAAGAACATTTCAAAAAGATTTAAAAGCTTTTTTAGTATCTGAAGAGGTTTCCCGAGAATAAAGAAAGAATCTAGAAGATTTTAAGGCAATATTTTTAATTTTGCAGAATGTTTTCAAAATTTAGGAAAAACTCGAATCATTTAAAAAGATATTTAGAAGTTTTAAAAGCTTTCAAACTTAATTTAAAATTTGAATAAGATTTTTAAAAACTTGAAACAAAATGTAGATCTTTAAAGATTTTGACATAAAATGTGGAAGTTTTTTTAATGATTTTGAAAGGTTTCAAGGTAGTGAGAAAAATTTCCGAAGATGCCTCCGATTATTGGAAGTGATTCTTTACTTTGACAAATTTCCGATAATTTATCAAATTTTTAATTTTCCACGAAGTGTTAAAAAGTTTAAATATCTTTTAAATTTACTCAAATTTTTCTTAATATTTTTGCAAATCCTGTAAAATAAAAAAATCTTAGAAATATTCTAGATACTTTTTCGAAATATCTGCAAACTCCAACATTTATTTCGAATTTTCTCGACAAACCTATAGGACAATAATTTTTATATAACATAAAGGCAAAACATATAAAATAGATATTCTTTTGGTAGAACTTTCATCTTTTTCATTAAAATTGCAACTGTTCGATTTAAAATTGAAAGATTTTTTGGTTGAGGATTCAACTGTTTTGTAGAAAATTCACCATTTTATTTCAAACTTGATATGTGTGGCTGAAAATGTAACTTCTTCGTTGAGAATTTGTATTTTTTGCCTGAAAATTAATATTTATGGTTGAACATTCATCTTTTTTGTTGAAGATTCAACTATTTTGTTGAAAATCATTTTTTGGATGAATCCAACGGCTTTTGATTTAAAATTAAAATCTTTTTGGAATAAAATATCAAATATTACATTTTTCGTTGATAATTCATATTTTTTGGTTTCAAAATCAAGTTCTCAGTTAAAAGTTCAACTACTTTGTTAAAAAGTCATTTTTTGTGCTGAAGATTCATAATTTTAGTTGAAAATTCGTATTATTTGGTATAAAATTGGAAAATTGTACATTAAAAAATTAATATTTTTGGTTTAAAAAATTAAAGTGTTTTTTTTAGAAAATTAGTCTTTTTTAACATTTAATCTTTTTTTTTTGTTTAAAAATACAACTGGTTTAAAATTAACCTTCTTTGATGAAGGATTCACCTTTTTTGTTGTTGAAACTTTGTTTTTTTTTTGGATTAATTCAACTGTTTTTGATTTAAAATAAAAATCTTTTTGGATTGAAATATCAACTACATTTTGTCTTGAAAATTCATATTTTTTTATTTGAAAATTCATCTATTTATTTAATGTTTAACTTTTTTATTGATGATGATCCTTTCTAATAAAAGTGACATTACCAAATATTTCGAAAATACTAGACACATTGTTGTTGAAAACCTGATCTGTTGGGGCACTGTGTGAACATGACTTTTAGTGGCTGTTTTCATTTTATTTATCTATAAATGCAAATTACGAATTTTCCGCGCCATAAATTTAGTAAATCGAAATTTCCAAATAATTAATTTTATTTCATCATAAAATTGATTTCTAAATGTTTCTGAAAATTATTGATAAGAGATAATATTTTAATACTAAATGATTTTTGAATATTGGGAAATAATTCTGCTCTTAACAATTTGCAGACTTTGCTACCACACTGTAATTTGCAAACTTTATCACATTTTAAAAGAGATAAAAAAATTAAATTATGGGCAAAAACTTGTTTTGAAAAATGGAATGAAATGTAGAATCTTCTTAAGAATTTGAAAGATTAAAGGGGATTACATTTTTTAAAAGGTTTCTGGCAAATTATTTCTTAATATTTTAAAACTGAATGTAGAAGATTTTAAAGACAAATCTTTCAATTTTTCAAGATTACAAAATTTTAGAAAATAATTTGAATACATTGAAGAGATATTTAGAAAAGTTTAAAAAATATTTTTAAATAATTATAAACTTGAAAATATTTAATAAAATGTTAACGCATTCAACAGAGCCCCTATAATTACTCCATTTAGCATACATACAGCCATTGAGCCATATGACTCCATGCGTCCGGAATAGGTTAAACAAAATGTAGATTTTTGAAATTTTCGTAAACAATTTCAGAAGTTTTTTAAGAATATTGAAAGCTTTCAATAGAATAAAAAAATTTTCTTAAGATTCAGGGAAAATTTCAAATAATTTTGTATTCTTTAAATAAAATCTAAGAGTAAATTGAAAGAGATTTCAAAACATTATAAATTATTTCCTAAAAATTTGTATAAGAATATATTCTTTTGCTTTGAAATCTTGAAAAAATGAGAAATTTAGATTTTGACAAAAAATAAGCTTTTTTCTTGTCTTTAGATTCATAAAAAAATTGTAATGATTTGATAGTTTGAAAAGTTAATTTAAGAGAATATTTAAAAAGATTTCGACGATTGTCGAAGAATCTTGAAGATTTTAAGACAATTTTTAAAGTTTTGCAGAATTTATAAAAAGTTTTAGGAAAAATTCGAATAATTTTATAAGATGTTAAGATAGTTTAGAAGCTCAGAAAAGATTCAAAACGGAATTTTTTAAAGATTCTTGTGAAAATTTTGAATGTTTGTTTAATTTTAAAAATGATTTGTAAGAAAAGATTAAAAAAGATTTCGAAACATTTTAAATAATCTGAAATTTCGAAAAAGAGTGTAGAAGATTTTAAAGCTAAATGTTTTAATTTGGCAAGTTCAAAATTTGAAAAAATCGAGTAAATTCAAGAGATAATAAGAATATTTAAAAACTTTCAAACAGAGCGTAGATGCTCAAAGATTTCAAAGAAAAACTTTAGTTGCTTTTATAGAATTTTGAATGGTTTCAAGAGAATAAAAAAATTGTCTTAAAATTTCTGGGAAAATTTGAAATAATTGTTTGTTTTGAAAAATTAAGTGTTAAAGAAAATTTAAAAGGATCTCTAAAAATGAGGAAAGTTTTAAGGCAATTGTTCCATTTTTTATGATTTTTAAAAATGTTAGGAATAATCTGAGTCAGTTTGAATGATATTTAGGAATTTAAGAGGTTTTGAAGAGATTAAACATATTTTAAAAGTTGGAAAGATTTCCGAAAATTTATAAAATATTTTTTAATTTCTTCCAAACAACACACAAAAACTGTATCAGGATAGTATTTTTAAATGTTGTTTTAAAACATAATTTGTATGAAAAGCATATAGAGAAAACATTTCTGAAATCCTTCATTTCAAAGAGGGAACCCCGGAAAAGAGCTGTAAAGTGGAAACCCAAACATAAATTATTTCCGCTTTTGTTCCTAATCAAAATTCTGGGCAATTATTATTTTATTATATTCTATGATCTCTCAGGGTGTTCAGCTTATCGAAAGAGCGAAAATTGTACTGGAATTTCATTGGTGGGAGAAATATACGGGAAATGTACGGGATTTTATTTTTGAAGCAGGAATTTTTATGTTCCGTATATGGAGCAGCATAGCAATATTTTTTTTTTTTTTTTAAATCGCCGTATTTTAATAAATTTTCTACGAAAAAGTACAAAGTGGCTTGGGAATGTTCAATCGATTCATAGACGAGACAAAGCATAATGCAAGCTTGATAATTAAGAAGGGAAGTTTTATCAACAGAAATTAAAACTAAAAAGGAAAGAAAGTATTGAAAAATACGAAGTTTATTTAGTTGTTACGTTACAAAAATAATAGTTTATTATCAACATACAACTTAATAACTATTATGTTTTGCGCGTTATCAAAATGCGTCTCAGAAAATTGATTATTTTCTCAATTTTTATAGTTATAACTAATTTTTTATTCTTTCGGGAGGCTAGAACAATCTTCTCAAAGATTTCTATCAAAAAATCTGCTGATATGCCTAGAGAATAAAAAATGTAAATGCAGCAAATTGTTTAAATACTTCAGAGATGTATGTGTTAAAAAAAATATATTATGTAACTGAACTTGAACAGATATTTTGAACATCTAAGTTTCATATACTTATAAAAATACCTTAGACAAAGAATGACAAGTCCAAGGAATCAAAAACGGAAAGGGAACATGTTTTCCATATAGTCATTTTTATGGGCTTTTAAATGTTTTATAGCTGCAGCTTTAAAAATGGCTATTTTTTATACGTCGGAACTTCTTACTGGTATAAAAAAAACACTAGAAAAAAAGTAAGAAGTTGAAAAAATGAAAAGTAAAACACTGATTTTTGTATTTCTTATACAAATTATGTTATTTTAGCTAACTTCCAACAATATTTGAAAATACATGTAGTGCATTTATTGTTTTCTTCTAGATCGTTTGGAAAAATCTTTTCAACAATTCAGGCCTTTTTACTGACAAGAAATCACTATAGAAGAGATTGGCAAACACAAAGCTTGAAAAGCGCAAAGGAAGCCAGTTTCCATATTACAGTCATTTTCAGTTTTTTTTTTTTCAAACTATTTTTAAAAAGTCTTTTGAATACTTCAGAATTTTGACTAATGAAGTACTCGAATATAGGTAAACAGCAGAATTAAACGAGCTAAATCTTGGAGTTATCCATTTTTCAACTCCTCACTTTTTTTTGTGGCATTTTTTTGCCATTGGGAAGTTACGAGGTATTTGAAATAATTTGTAAAGCTAGCGAAACTTGGAAGATTTGCTGAATTAAAATTTTTTATTTTGTAGAGATATGAAACATTTTTGTCACGGATTTTTATCAGCATAAAGTCCTTGAATGTATCAGAAAAAAATCTCTTATTATTTCTAAGGTATCACTTAAAAACTTTTTGTTGAAAACAAAATCTGTTAAAATCTCATAAAATCTTTTAAGATTTGAGATAATTTAATTTGCCAACAAAAGACGAGGAATCAGAGTTGAACTCTTGAGTTTGATTATGCATAACTATACCGATTTTGTGTAAATTATGAAGCCTATTCTTTTAGAAACACTACAAATTCACATGTAATTCATTTATATAAGATATACATTTTTCAATCAAATGTGTACGGACATTTCCAAAGAGCCTGCGGGAATTGTACGGGAAATGTACCAGAATTTTATTGTAGGTCTGCACTGGACACTTTCTTCACCATTTTTAATCCCACTAGTTCCTTCAAGTTTTAAGCAGTATTTTTCACAATTAAAAGACTTCTATAAAAACAAAAGAGTTTTTTATGAAAATGCATCCTATTCAAAACTGGTCGTAACTAAAATCTTTGAAATATAATTATCTCATTATCAGATGTCGGACGCAAAATGCCGGGCCTGCGGGTCAACCGAAATCGAAACCGATCCAGCAAGAGGAGATGCAGTATGTACCAATTGTGGTGTTGTTTTGGAAGATCAGTTAATCGTCAACGAAACAGCTTTCGAGGAAACATCATCAGGGGGAATGGCACTTCTAGGACATTTTGTATCCAGTGACAGTACCGGAGGTGCAACTCACTTTGGCGGAAGTAAACACAAACATTTTTATATTGAAAATATAAATCTTTTTTTTTTAAGTCCTTAGAATATCTATTTGAAATTCCTTGAAATACAATTTGTTCATAGCATTTCCGTCGAATGGCAAGGAATCGAGAGAAATCACTACTGCAAATGCGAAACGAGGAATCTCTCTCTTGTGTCACCAATTGGAGTAAGTCTTCAAATTATATTCTCAAAAAATTAGAATTTTTATAACAATTATAATTGAAAAGCAAAAAATAACTTAGTTTCTTTTGTGTGCTTCTAATTGTGATCGTTTTTAAATTTCAAAAATTTTGTTTTCACTTTTAATTTTCTTTCATTAAAATTTTGACTGTTTTGTAAAATATAATAATTATTTTATAACTTTTCAGTTTGACTACAAGTATGATCGACATGGCTGTGAATTTTTATAGAATGGCTCTACATAAAAATTTAACCAGAGGCAGAAAACAGCAACTTAATCACGCTGCTTGCGTTTATATAACTTGCCGAATGCAAAAAACATCACGTAAGTTTTAAAATATTATTATTGAAAAAATAGTCTTAAAAGTGAGTCAATTTGAAAAAAAAAACATGAAAAATTGACAAATCAATAAGTAATGAGTGAAAACTTTTATTTTTATGAACAGATATGCTGATCGACATTAGCGACGTTTTGCAAATATGCGTTCATGAATTGGGACGGACTTACCTGAAGTTTGCTCAAGCACTCTGCATCCAACTACCTACAATCGGTAAGTCAAACCGCATGTTACAAAAAACGTTTAAAATTTCAGAAAAATTAACCAAGGCCGTGAAATTTAGGCAAGCCTACGTGGCACTGATTCACTTTTCCACGTTTTAAACGAATAATTATGTATTCAAAATTTAAGTCCGAGAATTAGTCAGTGTAATGAACGGTTTAAGAATAGACGATTGACAAATTAGAAGCCTTAACATTTTTTATTGTCCCGAGGGGTTGATCACTCTTGGGATCTAGTGAAAAGCCTCCATGAAATATTTGAAATCTTATTAAATGTTTTGAATTCTTTTTAATCATTTTGGATTCTTTGCGCAATCTTCTAAAACAATTTGGAATATTTTGAAATATTTGTAGGCCTTGGACTCACCATACTGTCGACACTTTTTTGTTTTGAGCGATGACAAAATTTTGCTACTATTTCGAAAAAATAACATTTAAGACACTATTTTCCCACAATTTTCAACTAATGCCACTATTGCTTTACTTCTCCTTCCAAAATATTTTAAAACTTTTTTGCTACCACCATTTTGAACCACGTAACCCGCCTTTGGTCCGCAAGCCCCCCCCCCCTATCGTACGTGATTTTTGCCGATTAAATTTTTTCGTAATTTATCCAGGGGTCATCGAAAAAACCGTCAGAAGATTTAGGGACTGGGGTGTAAAATCTTACTGTTTCTTATAAATTAACAAAATAGTTCAACGTTCTTTCTAGTAGTTACATTTTCAACGAAAAAATATTAATTTTCAACAAAAAATGTGATAGTTGATATTTAAAAAAAAAAAATATTTTTCATTGAAAATCAAAAACAGTTTAATTGAACCAAAAAGGACGAGATTCCAACAAAATAATGAAAACCTCGAACAAAACAAATTAATTTTGAACTAAACCGTTGTATTTTTAACTTTTTTTTTAACGAAAATCTCTCTACAAAACAGTTGAATTTTCAACCAAAAAGATGATTTTTCAACACCTGAGATTAATTTTCTACCAAAAAGACGTATTCTCAACAAAATGCATAAATTTTAGTCAAATAGTCGAATTTTCAACCAAGAAGATTAATTTTGTACCAGAAAAGACGAATTTTTAACAAAATACAAGAATTTTTCACCAAATAGTTGAATTTTTAACAAAGAAGGTTAATTTTCTACCAGAAAAGGTGTATTTCCAACAAAATGCATCAATTTTTAACTAAATAGTTGAATTTTCAACCAAGAAAATAAATATTCTACCAGAAAAGAGAATATTTCAACAAAATACGTCAATTTTTAACTGAATAGTTGAATTTTCAACCAGGAAGATTAATTTTCTGCTAAAAAAGACGAATTTTCAAAAAATTATATGTTTTCAACTAAATAGTTTAAACAATCGATTCGATGTTAGGACAGATTTTATTTTATTAATTTTTATTTTATATTTTTTTCGTTTCTAAAATTTTTAAACTAAAAAAGAGAAATTTCAATTTGAACAAAATAGTTAAATTTCCAGTTAAAAGAAAAAATGATGTAACTTAACAAACAAAAAAGAACTTTTAAGAAAGCAGTTCAATTTTGAACCTAGGAATTCAATTTTTATTGATACGTGTAGTAGTTGAGATTCCAACAAAAAAAGGTTTTAATTAAAAATAAAAAACAGTTCGATTTTACACACAAAAAAATCAGCCTGCTTCGCGGGGACATTCTCATCGCGCGCATTGGGCGCGCGGTTGTTGTATCTCGCGCTTCGCGCTCGGCTTTTTTTGGTTTTCGCACAGCGTGCTCGGCTTAGATAAAAAGATAAAATTTACATGCAAATATTATCAAATAGACAAAACCTCTACGTTTTAAGTGATTGTTAAATTTGTTTTTATTTTTAATTAAAAAGGAAGTATATATACTTAAGGCTCTTTCTGCCTTAAGGAACACATTCTCATTACAATACCCACACACTTTTTTGAAGTCCAAAGAAAAACGCTTAATTGTTTAAGAAACAGCTTTGGTTTAACTTACTGAAAGTGCTACCAAAAACCGAAAATCCCGTTTCTGGTCAAACAGTGTTTGTCTTATTCGTAGAAAACTATAATTTTTTTACATAAAACCAATACATTCTGATCAGGATGAGAATGTAAAAATTTGATTTTAGGTTTATTTTGTAATGTCATTTTTCACGATTAAAACAAAAACTACGCGTCCTATAAAAAAATAATTAACAACGAGTTTGTAGATCTGTCTTGGATGGATAATTTTGGTCTAATCATCTTTTTTCGTATCTTGCATAGTCTTAAAGCAAAATGGAATTCTTTATCTTATTTTTTATATGTTTCATGGGGTCAAAATTTGAATTTTTTATTTTTTAAGAATATTCAAAAAGTTGTTATGATAATCTTGCGGGGCTTGCAAAAAGCAACATTTTTCTTCTCTTGACTTTTTTTCATATCGTGCGCTGTTCGGCTTAAAATGTTAATTTCCGTTCGTGTTTTTGGATTTTGAAAATGCTACGTGTTTTTGGATTTTGAAAATGCTATAACTCTGATAGTTTTCTTTTTATCGAAAAAAGTCGTAGGGATAAATTGTTCAGATTTTTGAGTACTGCAAATTGCCGTACATAGAATTTTGATGTCTAAAAAAAAATGATTTCAAAATTTTTGAAAAAACTAACTTTTTGAATTCCTATCAAAAATATCTGGCTAACGAACTTGTCCTTTGCTTTTAGAGCTTGAAGAAATGTGCCAAAGCTCAATCCAATCTGATCATTTTTTCGAAAGTTATCGTGCCTACAGACAGACAGACTGCAGACAGACAGACACCTTGGTAAAAATCGTTTTTTAGGGGGTCTCAAAACGTGGAGATTTTGATGAAAACCGACTAAGTCAAATTTTACATAAAACCAATACTTTCTCATTAGGATGAGAATGTAAAAACGAATTTCCAACTAAATATTTGAATCCTCAACTTAAACAGATTCATTTTCAAATAAATAGTTGCATTTTGAACAAAACAAAAAATAGATTTTCTATAAAAAAAAGGCGATTTTCCAGCAAAAAACATACATTTTCTACCAAATTGTTGAATTTTTAACCAAGAAATGTGACATTTCTGTAGCAAGAGATGCATTTTTGAACCAAAAAGATGAAGCTTCAACAAAATAATTGAATTTAAAAAAGTCGTTAGTCTAGAAAGAAAAAAATTACAATAAAATTGTTGAATTTTGAAGTCCAAAACACGAATTTTCAACCAAGAAGTACGACTTTAACAAAACAGTTGAATTTTCAACAAAATAATTCATTGTTGAACCACATAATAAAATTTTTAACCAAAACTGTAACAATAGATAGTAGAAAGTTAATTTTGCATACACATTCATTGATTTCAGACTTATGCACTTTTAAATTCGGACTACACATATGTTTAATAATTTAAACATTTTAGACACTATTTTTTTCAAATTTGTGAAACTGCTTACACTATTTTTTATCTCTGTAGTGAGTCCGAGGCCTGTATTTGCAGAATTATGAAGTCTGGTGTACATACAAAAGTAGAGATTGTCCTAAATTAAAAATTTCTCAACTTTTTCGACTTTAGTTGAAAAAATTGATTTCAGATAGGATTGGAGAACCATGAATGTTGACCCTATAAAAATCTATACTTTAAAAATTCAAAATTATTCCATTATAAAAATTATGAGTTTGAAATATTGTTCAATTTGAAAGGTTTCACATCAAGTGTTTCAATTGTCGACGCTTACAATTAGGATGGAGTGGTTTCAATTAATCCAATGTTAAAGATTGATTATTTGAAGACCACGAAAATTTTTTTAATGCATAGGTCTGCGGTGGCAGAAGATACTCTTAAACCTCGATATTATGGAAAGGAAACGGGGGTGAAAAATTAGAACAGCGAATAAAATAACCAGAACTATAATTTCGAAAAAGTATAAAATGATTTAAAATATTGTTTAACAAAACTGTTTAAAAACCTAATAATTACAAATAATGACGCATGAGGTTAAATTAAGTCACAATGACAATGAAAGTCGCAGAGCAATCAGGACAAATATCTTTAATTAATACGTACACACTTAAGTCAGCGATGAATCGGTGTGCAGAAAAATAGAATTATTATTCGTACAATAGGTCGCGTAATATCTTATTAGACTGAAAGATTCGAAGAAGGTCGACGACTTTTGCGCTCGAAAATTTTGGCACAGAAATCGTTTCCTATTGGACGTCGTATTTCACACGCTCCGTAAAAATAGTCGCTACTCTCTAATCATTTCGACTCTATAATTTTTCCTCAACTCAACGCAGTTTCTCCAATGTCCCTTCAAGTACATACAAGGTGTTAATAACAGGATAATACACTTTATTGCAGTATACTTCTAGATTAAATCTATAAATGTTTTGCTTTTTAAGGTTACTGTCAAAAGGCAGTGATTTGCGAAGAAAAAATCTCAAGTTCCCTATCGCTTAAATTCACTCGGTGGTTTTTCTCGCGACTTAGAAATGCAGAAGCCTTAATCTTATCGTCGATAATACTTTTCGTTGACCGTATTCTATTTTTACAAAAGACTAAAAGGTTTCCTTCTAATTTACAGTGCCTCTCAAATCGACGAAGCTAACATTCTTAAACTATCTCTACTTTCTCTCGTACTTTCCAACAAAGCTCAAAAACAGAATTCTTTACCCTGCAATGTAAGTCAACCATTTCGAAACGAAACGCATACCTTTGCTTACAAACAAGTCGATGGAGCAACAATTAAACCATAATTTCTGTAGAGAAGCTACGTCATTCTTCCGTTGGTGGTCCATAAAAAATAAGTTCTGGAATCTGTCCGCCCTGGACTCCAGTTCCATTTGTGCTTTCGGAACTGCACTGGAACTGGAAATTCACATTCCCTACTGTTGCCTCTGACATTCCTTCTTGGCCAAAATAACTTAACTCTCCTCCATCTAATATTGCACTTGCCGTGTAAAAAGACTCTGGCTCAATTTGAATCGGATTCTCGAAATAGACGTGGAAAGTGTTGCTTGAGCCGTCAGAGAAAAATTTCGTATTGTTCTCCGATAAAACTCGCCCCAGCCTTTTCAATTCTATCCTCACGTTGTAATCTGCTGCACCTGACGAACTTCCATAAAGTCCAAATCCGACGACGAAAATTCGTTTATCGACACTAAATTGGATCGAATCGCATCTGCCTCGATAGCGCCACTGATTCGATCTGTACGCGCACGACTGGAATCTATGGCAGACCTACAAAAGAATGTTAATTTTAATTTCTATCGTGTATATATATGAATAGGGATATAACTAATATGAAAACGAACCTGAGTTTTTAGACCCTGTCTGGGTTTGACAGGATAACAGAGTGGGGGTTTTGTGCTGGCGATGAAGTGGAGAAAAATATCGATTGTTTCTTGCTGTGTGAGAATTCCAGTTTGCGCAGCACTGTTGGCAAATTCCTCGAGACTCATAGCCGGTAACCTAATTAAATTTAAGGCAGAGCCTGGAATAACAAAGTGAGAGAGACGCTAATTTGATTTTGTGTCTCGCAATTCGTGTTAGGAGTACTTTTAGCAATTCTTACCCAATAGTCGCCTTTGATTGCTGGGGATGGGCTCCAGGTCTCGTCTTATACATTCTGCAGCTGCCCATCTTAATGCTGCATTCCACAAGTGAATTTCCTTACAGTTTAAAGTTTCTCGGGACAATACAGACTCCAGGGTGTGAATATCGATCTCCACGAAACCCTCAGACCTTAGCGCCATTTCCGCCTGTTAAACATTAATTAGCACTCTACATTTTGAGATCCTCCGGGGTTAGGAAATAAATAACGGCTATTTTAGAATAGAAGATTTCAGACCAGACTTTAGTTTAGTATTTATAAACTGAAGATCTCGTTCCGCTCATGTTTAACAAACGAAAGTAAATCATTTTTGTGGACAAACAATTATTTTAGCCAGAAACTGGATTTTTATATTAATTGCCGCAACGAGTAATTTAATCATTATTTTCAATAAAAAATACCAGCATGAAAATTGAAAAAATATGTTGAACTTTTTTTCTAGATCTTTGATTCAAAGAATTGAGTTATTTACAGATTTTTATTGCCAAACTTGATGTATATTTTTTTAAGGACACCCTTTTTGTTTTTAAGAAAAATAGTTTTCTTTGGCCAAAAATAATTAAAGTTAGATGTTTTGAAAAAATGGTGTTTAATAATATTAGAAAAATCAACAAAAATGATATGAACAATAAAATCTCGTTTCCGAGGCGACATTTACACCCAAGGAATCAATTTTACCACCTATATATAATCAATACTTTTACGCATTCTTAAGTTTCAAAATAAATCATTGTCAATTAATCGAAAAAAGTCAACATAAGAAGAACGAGAAACTCAAGAAAAAAGCATATAATTATTCAATTGTTTAAAATTGGTTAATTCTTGAACTTTAAATTAAATTAAATATAAAAAGTAAAATTATATCTTCAACAGTAAACAAAAGTAATTTAAACAAAGAAAGAAGAACCTGAATAATATTTTAAAGACTGGGTACTTTTGAACAATAAAAATCTGTTTACTTTCTTTATTTACATTAACAACAATATTTTATAATTGTATTTTATGATATGAAAAATTATCATAATCTCGAAAGCGATAATCACAAAGGTTGTGAAGAATGACTTTGTTGATTATATATATACTTTTACTACTGATCAACCTGTGCGATTAGCAACTTTTTCTTTTACATTGATAATTTGTACATCTGAATATTGTGCACCATTTTTAAGTACATACTGCATATAGACATCTCTGAACATTTTGAAGTTTTAGGTCCCTCAGACTCAATTACGTATCTATTAAATGGAAATTTTATATCGTAGGCCTTTATTACAGATCCTCCTAAATGTTTAAAGCTCGAATTTTGAAAGTACGATGAAAGGCGATTAACATTCTATACTTTAACGTACATCCAATCGCTTATGCGGCAAAACGAACGAGGTTTTCAGCTTATTTTTAACCGATTCGGGACCCGTTTTTATTCTTTCCTTATTCTCAGTCTCAACAAATCCGAAAGATAGTTTTAAACTCTGATACATTCTCCAACTTCAATATATTTTTAATATATTTTTGAACTCTGATATACTTTTGTCCCTAATCAGTTAACGTTACACGAAGAGTATTTAACACTCCAATACATCATTATCACAGCCTTCGAAATTATTCTGAATATCTTTGTACAATGCAGCGCAAGTATCCCTGAAAAATGTATTTTTCACATCAACATCAGATAAGTCTTTCAAAAAGTGGAATTCATTTCTGCCCCGATAGAGAGAATACTTCTTATGATTATTCCACTTAATGTCAAAGAGAAAACAACTGTTGAAAGAACTCAGTGGATTCAAAGCAAGAAAAGATTGAATACTTTTTGCCTTTTTAAATGCAAAATCAAATTCAAAATTGATTCTCGCAGAATAAAATGGAAATAAGAGTAGAGAACATTCGCTAGGGAAGCCTATTTTCCCTTCTGAAATCTCTTCCTTCGTGCTGTTCGCATTCGCTGTTAGTATATGTGGTTTGAGATTCAAACTTACTTGAGCATCGATAACTTCCCAGCATCTCTGCATTAAATCCGGCTCTTCGAAGAGTCGTGATTGACTAAGTAGTAGACACGCGTTTTTCGCTGTCAAGCTAGTTTCTAAGTAATTAACGCACGCTCGCGCTAAGTGAGGTACGATATACTTCTTGGCAACGTACAAAGTTGCTAAGACTGTGTCTGCCTCTAATTGAACTTCATCGCAGTACATGTACCTAGGAAAGGAATAAACAAGAACTTAGTTCCAGTCTCATTTTTTAATTATTTAAGGAGGAACATGCTTATCTTCGAGACCATACCACCTGGATTATATTATATTATATATTAAATTATTATATTAAATTCCTAATTGAATAAAAAACTCCGGTTTATATGGTTCTGCTAGGTTAGATCCATGTGAGACAATGTTCTTTGAAACCCTGATATTTTCTACACAACGTGGTAAAAAATGTATATATTGTGTAAAATGATGCGGAATTAATACAGGTTTAACACATTACAAGGGCATTACGAAATATTAGATTGTACTGTTTGCATGTTCCTCCTTAGCCCACGGAAAATAATGTTCAAGATTGGTGAAGATGAAACATTTCATTTTAAGGTCATCTTTTTTGTCGAAAATTTAAATGGTTGAGTGGTTTTAAAGTTTTAAACTTACCTAAGAAGGGCTAGAAATGCAGCTGGCTCAACGTCAGGCACTTCTATGTCCATTTTATTTTCTGCTAGGCCACCGTAGAACATTGCGTAGAATACAGAACTTCCAGTTGCTAGTACGTATTTATGAGCAGGTATAGATTGCGTGTGACCTGCAAGTTTCACTATTGTTTAAGTTGGTCTTAATTTCTACTTTGATGCTATTTCGAACTGTGCCATTGTCGAATTCATTTCGCTGGGTTTCACTGCTTTTAAAAGCCTTCAATTTCGAAATTTAAAATAGAAAATCATTTTTATTTGAAGGAGTCAAACTGAACGCTTCTAATTTATCTACTTTGAAGAGCAATCATGAACAATTTCATACGTTCAGAACTTCAAGCGCATGAATTATAAATCATTCAAGAAAAAAATGACTATTTATATTCTTTTTCAAGTGTTCAAAAAGTATTTCAATATGAGATTATTAAATTCAGGATTGCAATATGAAATCAAATTGTAGAATCTTAAAGGATTCAGTGCTCAAGTGTTTAATATTTCAAACGCTATTATTTTTACGTAGTGTATACAGGTACGGCATTTTTTGCCGTATTTTAAATTTGTAGTACGGCATTTTAGTGACTGGTCACAGAAGAGTGATCTGTCACTTCTTGAACCCCTTTCCCAAGTCTCCCTTTAAAAAATACGAGTGTTAGTGACTGATCACGGAAGAGTGATCGTGAGGATTCGTGATTCGAATCTGAAGATAAACAATTCGCAAATTAGTGATAAAGTGTATTATTATAGGAATAGTGAAGTGATGAGCAAATCTTTAGTGTGCTTTTATTGTGTAATGTTCTTGATTATACGACACTTTGTGTGTATTTATATAACTTAATATTCTTCATTTTTTGATAAACTAGTGAAATATTCTACTATTTTACCAAAGTAGCAAAAAATATAATCGGAACAGAAAGTTCCTTATTGACACAAAAAATTTGCCGGACTAGAAACTTTAAATACGGCAAAATTTGCCGGAGCTCAATACTCGACCTTATTTTTAAACTGTCTAACTGTTAAGCTTTCAGTTAGACATTTTCTAATTTTTAACGATTTAAATTTGAACCCATGTGATTGTTTTCAATTGAAAATGATTGTTAGTTAACTACTTTATTAACTCAGGATTCAGAAAATGATTTTTCTTATCTCTTTTCAAACATATAATTAATTATCGTTTAAAAGACTTCTATTGAACATCCATTGAATATTCAGGAATTAGTTTAAAGAGTCGAGAGCTTGAAAAAATATCGCACAGTCCCAGTAACATTGATTGTCTTGAGCAAATTGCAATTTTTGCGAAAATTTGCTGCTGAATTTTACCTGGACTGCCAACAATGAACTGAATATCAGCCATGAGATGATTATTGAACATGGCAGCATTCCGCTCCCGAACGGTGGGTTTTGTGGCTTGCCAGTTAGGGTCTTGTGTACAGTCTTCCGTTGATAAGAGGTTTAACTGTGCTACTGGCGAGGAGAGCGACGATAAAGGAGAAGCGGGTGTGCTCAAGGGTTGATTTATCGCACCCTCCCTTTGTAAGATTACCGATGACGGGATTGGGCTTACTGATGGCGGAGATCCTGACACATTGCTAGGAGATTCCGCTAAATTACAAGAAAAAATTCTTATTCTTATTCTTGCAACTCAAAAAAACCTTTAAAAATGATCATTTCAGAAACAGGAGAAAATTACTTTTCAGTCTTATCTTCTCCAAAACCTTCAAAGCCCATTTTTTTAACGCAAAGAAATTCTCTGAGATTTACCCTGATGTAAAAAAGTTTGAAATAAAAACAAATTAGTTATGAACTTTAATTAATTAATAGTCAATCTTTCATTTGGATTTTCGTTTTGAAATTTTCCTACATAAAGCACCTTTTGTTGATATTTTTTAGAAATGAAGGGAGATCTTATACTTTTCTCGAATATTCGTGGTTTTTCAAAAACTTCACATTTGTATCATTTTTCATTATAAATTATGACGTAGTAATTAAAAATCAGACTAAGGGGTAAGTGTGATATGTTTTTCTTTTTCACTGAGAGATACGAAAATCTGTTAACCCTGTTAACAGTTCAAGGTTAGTTGGAGAGGTTAATGAATCTCAATTTTGGAATAAAAATATGAGTAAATAAGAATAACTGGTAAATAACATTTTAATATATTATACACTTACATAGGCAAGTATTTTGTAATTCACTTTTCGAAAAGATAAATTTTAAAATATCACTGAACGTTCATTCCAAATTCAAAATTTTTAGTTTTATTTTCAAAATTATTGTTATAAATAAGAGAAAAACAAGAAAGCAAACATACATTACAAGAATTGGTGGATGTTTAATTTATAGTTACGAAAGTACAATCTTGTAAAATTGAGATTTTAGTGTTTTTCCACGTATCACATTTACCCGTAATAACGGAAAATCTGAAGTCGTCAACCCACTACTAAAGAAAATAAAAAAAATATTTCTTCATATTAAGATTAGAAAGTCCAAAAATAATTTTGCCATATTTTAAACAAGAATCTTCTTAAATATTTGAAATGTCATTAGTGAAAGCCGATATTAATTGAAAGTCTATATTTTGTACCTAATTTCGTATCACACTCCTATCGACCCCAATATAATTTTCATAATATTTTTTACAGTATACTAAAGAAATGTTAAGATACAGATCTTTAATCACCCCCAATAAATGTTAACAAAATGCAATCAAATTTTTTTCCTAAAAAATGCTGAATAAATTAAAACTTGGAGGATTGGTCAAAATAAAAATAGAAGTAAGTAGAGGTTATGTCCGTTTCGTGTCATCAATTAACCTGGATTAGTTTTTTATTCTTTTTAAAGTAGTATGTACGAGATCAATTTTACGACTTTTCGAGGAAAATGGGCCAAATCCTGAAATTGGTGTGATAAATATTTCAGTTGAAGGTCCGTGGTTTGAGTAAACCGAGTAAACCATTTTGGAGCAGCTTCGTTATAGCTATAGGTTAGTTAATGAAGGTTTACCGTCAGTGAACATGGACATGTTGGTTATCGCCTCGGCGAAACACTGGGCACTTTTTAGCGTAACATTTTTTGCTCTTTCTTCGTGAAGTTGAAAATAAAATCACGAATTCATAAAGTCTCTATTTTTCGCGGACATCACGGAACAAGATGCTTTTTCACCTTTTCCACATTCACACTGTTTGATCTTCTGAGTTCTGACCGTTCACGCCTGCGCGTCAGTATTTTGCGATTTGATTGGACCTTTTTCTCACCTATGAACACTACCGCATGTGATTCATGCTCTGGCTCTTACGAGTTAACTCGTTTTCCGGTATAGAATGGGGGAAAAAATCAAAAAAAGTAAAAAAGGTTCCTTAATTGAGTCGTTTGGGCTTTTTGTTTTTTCTCATCCTCATTCTTGTTCGAATATTTTAGCTGTTGTGGTTACTTGCAATGACTTTATAGATTTTAAACAAGGAATAAGATGCAAAAATTATTATACTTATTATTTATACCGATATTATGTATATACATTATTTTATTCTTATTTTTTCTTCGAATACAAGTGATTTATGTAGTAATATT
Organism: Andricus quercusramuli; assembly: GCA_932178445.1. Lineage (NCBI taxonomy): Eukaryota > Metazoa > Arthropoda > Insecta > Hymenoptera > Cynipidae > Andricus > Andricus quercusramuli. Next base: position 454,286 of record CAKNXH010002236.1, on the reverse strand, counting down.
TTATTCCCTCTTAAAACTGTATTAACTTTCGTAGTATAGAATGTTTAAATTTTAGATTATATACATTTGGATGTTATTCAGTCTTAATCATTAAATTTAAAACGCTTTCAAATAAATTCTCCGATTTTGAATGTTTCAATCCGAAATTTTCGATTTAGAACGGTTCCAAACCGAAATTGTTTCTTTTTGAACGCTTAGTTCTTCACTTTTTCAACTATTAAGACCTTACTTACAATTTGCAAGTTTGAATCGTGTCCAGAGTGATAGTGAAATTGTAAATTAAAAATACTGTTTTGAACTTATAACTTTTTAAATTACAAAATGTCCTTAACGGTACAAAAATATATAATAATTATGATACTTTTGAAACCGCAGAATATATATTTTATAAAAAGTTTACATTGATTTTTTTATTACGATTCTCTCCCACATCATGCAAGGCATTTCTATAGCATACAGAACATTAAATATTTTTGCAACAGCCACACCGATAATTCGATATTAAAAGTCTACCAATCTTTAATTCATTTTTACGAATTAATTGAAATTTAAATTAATTTTCTCACAGAATAATAATGCATACGCCTATATCGCACAATCCTAACTGATTCTAATTAATTGAATTAATTGGTCAAAAAGGCGTAAATAATAATAATTTCTGGTCAATTGATTATAATAGAATGTAATTTATTGATGTATTAGGAAGATTTTTTCTTGAAGGGTAAAATAAAATAAAATAAAATGGATTTCTCACCGTTCACCCAGGCATTTGTTTGAGTCACAGCAATGTTGTCTTGAAATCGTTTCACTGGTTTGGTACCAATTTTGGAATATAGATTCGACATGGCAAGCGCCTTAATGGACACTCGTTATTCGTTTGAATTTAGCGCAAACTGGCTGCGAATTCAACTACACGATCTCCATTTTGAACGAGTTCTGGCAGCAGAACGTCGGTCGATAGGAGGAAATAACGCAGAACGCGCGTGTCCAAAAGATACTTGCCAATTTATCTGCTAGTCTGCTAGATAGGCTGTACCACTACTATTGCAGCTTCAAATCATCTCTGTACCTACGCATCTCCCTGAGTATCCCAGGCTTCTCAGAATTCCGCATTGTGGCCGATTTTTTAATCCAGCCAAACAAAAACAGACTGATATTCCATATATTTTATGAAAAACTCAAGAAAACATGTTTCAGGGATCACAGCGCAAATGGAGTTCAAAAAAGGGGAAATAGGGCAATTTTTTCACGAAAAAAGGGGAAAGATTAAACCATCTCTGATTAAACATAACGCTGCGAAGTACTATGAATGTATTTACTATGAGTGCAATTATTTGTGCTCATTTTATGAGCATTTTGCTTCCTTATAGGTATCAAATAAATTTGCTTCCTCATAGAGGAAGGTTTTTCTCCAAGAAAATAAAAAAATGGATACTTTTAATATTTTTCAAGCTTATGTTTCTGTCTTATCAAAAATCTTATTTAAAGAGAATCAGAGAACCCATCAAACTGTCAATCGATGTGTTCTGTTGCAATACACATTTTAACTTACGGTAGTATTATAGTCCAAATTAAAACAAAAGTTTTCTTCATAGAAACAATGTAACTTTTCAAAAAACTTTTTAATTCGCTATGTATTAATCAATAATGATGTTCAAAAGTTCATCAATGGATCAATCTACTGTTATATGTATTCCCAATATAAAAAAATCCTTTTATAAACAAGGTATGTAATTTTCTTGACAAAAATAAAAACGATCATACTTCTTTTACTTTTTGAGATGTGGTAAATAGAAAAAAGTTACGCGCAACACACACACACGGATATTTAAAAAAATGGTATTTTCGAGCTTCTGGGGTCGAATTATATCAAAATATGTCCAAAAAATATATTTGAAAATATAGGTCATTACAAACCTCCCTATATGAGAAAGCAGTTTATTTTTGCATGTAGAAAAGCAGAAGCAACCGTTTGAATAAGAAATGTTACATTTTTAAATAATGTTAAAAATGAGATATACTTAGCTCGTTGGAAATCCATTCACGGCGATACGAAAAATGTCCGAAAAAATGTGTTTAATAAACTTTGTATATGTTTAAAATCGTGATACTTCTACGTGTATAATTAAATATTTCTTTCCAAAATTTGTCATTTTGTCCTTACTATGATTAATACATTGAATGTAAATTTAAAACTACTCTTCCATGCTCTCAAACTCAAGTTGAAAGTAGTTCAAGTTTGAGTGCCTACAATATTTAATTTAGTTTTAAATCGGTCAAATAAAAAATTGTAAATTTTTGTTTTTTAAAAATGAAAAATAAAAGTTTAGACTGCATAACACTCACATATAGATTTAAAATTCAAGTGGCTCAATTTTGAATGTTTGACTTTAAATTTTTTAAGATAGAACATTTAGATTTGCGGTTGATGAACTTGGAACATTCAATTTTTTAATGATTTAACGTTGTACATTTCAATAAAAAATTGTGAACTTCCTAATATTTACTTCTTCTTAAAATTACTATATATTTTTTAACTGTTCCAATTTTATATTGGATATTAACTTCTGTCTCCGGTTTTCACATTTTCAACATCAAGTTGACATATTTCAACATATTATAGTGCGACAACAAATTATATTTTAAATGTAAAAATTGATAAAATTTAAAGCAGTGAAATTGAATATGATCAATAATTCTATACCAGTTAAAAAATTAACTTTCACTACACGCGGTAGCATATTCTAGTTTTGAATATAATAATTTTCTAGATGTAAAACCAACCATATGGTTCTTATAGTTCTTACGTTTATTTAGTAATTTTGAAAAATTACCGCATACTTCAAATATTGTATTTTCAAATATTGTATATTTAAAGAGAAAAGCGGAAAAAGGGAAAGTTTTTCGCGAATAGGGGGAAAAGGCATAATTTGATTTAAAAAAAAAAGAAACACAGGGGAATAGCTGGGGAAGAACGTACTATGATACCTGATATTTTTTCCCGTTTTTAGAGATTTTACCAAACCAGAAGAATAAAATTTAGAAACAAAAATAATCATTTAATAACAAGAGAATATTTAAACAAAGTAGTAGCGTGTGACGATTTACTAGGAAGCTGAAAAAGTTATTAAAAACTTGATTATAACCGAATTATTTGATAAAAAGTTCAGTAAAAACTTTTTTTTTCAACTGATTCCTGGCGAAAGTTAGGAGTCAACAATTTAAAATTGTTTAAACAACGTGGAAGTGTATTAAATGCATAAATAGTAACTTTATATTTATTAAGTAACTCATATCGTCCATAATATGCCACAGTTTTAAACGAATGTTGAGAAAGAACATCTTTTAAACAAATACAATCGAATTAGTTTCAAAGTTTGGAAAAAATTCGTTCAGCTATTTTCTGACGGTAATTTTCGAATAATAAAATTCCCGACAGTTGCCGACAGTTACATATTACCCAATTTGGAAATTATGGATACATAATAGATAATTCCCGCGATCACATTGTCGACATCATAACATTTCCGAGACTATAAAATAGCTGATACAGGAAAATTTCCGAATTATATAATTCCTGAATGTAAACAATTGGAAAAATGGTTTAATAATAAAATAATAAATAAAACAAAAAGAAGATTATTTAGATAATAGTATATTATGCGCCGAGGTGCATAATGAGGGTCTTTACGCGACAAGCGGCAATGCTCGCAGGACGATCGAAGCCGAGGCAAAGCCGAGGCGAGATAAGTCCTGCGAGCATTGTAAGCGAGTCGCGTGAAGTCCCGAATTGTGCTCATTGGCGCATATATTATTTTATATGTCGACGGTGCATTTACAAGTTTTGTTGTGAAAGCGTACAGTATCGTAATGTTGTACATTACGATACAGCGGAGTGTAATGTGAAGAGTGATCTTCCGCTGTATCGTAATGTACAACATTACGATACTCTACGCTGTCGCATAAAAACGCGTTAATGCACCGGAGTCACATAAAAGTATTTTATTTTATTATTTAGCGATTTTGTAATTGTTTATATTTGGGTGTTTTTTTTAAATCGACAGTTTTGTTTCGAGAACTTAATTTAATTTTAGTTTAACAAGACCGACAAATTTGTACTACTTCAAATTTTGTAGGCTGTTTAAATTGTACTTTTTAAATTATAAACGTCGAAAGTTCAAAGTTGTACAAATTTACAACTACAAATAATTTAAAATTGGTTACTGCTTATAGGTATCAGAATTAATTAGATCTCATATAGTTGAAGGTTTTAATTTTCGAAAACTACCATGATAATTACTTTTCAATTAATGTGATTTTATTTGTTTGAACAAATTAAAATTGGGAAGTTTTCCACATTTAAATTGTGATTTAAATATTAGGCATTAATTCTAGCTTTAAAATATTGATAAAAAATAAATAGGTTTAAAATTTAAATTGAATAGCCTCTCGAAATTCAGATATTCTAATTTTAGACTTTTGAAACTTTGGCACTTTAAAATTTCCAAATATCTTTATGTTAAATATAAATACTGTATATCGTTTCAAATTCAAAAGACGTTTGAATTTATATAATTTTACGTGTATAAACGTTTAAGCTAAAATGTTGGTATTCCTAGCTTTCGAATAAATATTGCAATTTTGTGCCACAAATTGAATTTATTAATATTCTCTCCCATTTTACAAAGTGCTTTTTGGATTTCAGATCCATGTATATACGTAATGAGGTTCGTAGGAAAGCTTGAATTTGGAAAAAAGTCTATCGAAGTGGAAACAACAGCAAACAGATTGCTTGCCAGGATGAAAAGAGATAGTATTCATAGTGGCCGAAGACCTTCTGGAGTTATTGGTGCAGGTAGACAAAAATTTGCGTCCAACTTGCATCAAAAGTATGTCTTTTTGTGCATGTGAAGTGTGCGCAAAGTGGCTTCTTTCGTTTGGAGACAAAGCCAGGCGTAAAAAGCTACTTTATGCCCGCTTCTTCAATCTCCGGGAGGAAAAAGCTACTTTCCTTCCGCCTCATATTACCTTCAAAGGCAAACTTTCGATGCAGGTTATAGACAAAAATTACTGTGTTGATCATGGGCGGAAGGTGATAAAAGCTTGTGCGAGTTGCGTCAATCGCCTTTTTCGCCCTTGATACACAATGGACTATTATACTATATAAATATGTACAAAATGAATGTTCGGGTATTCTTAGAAAATAAATTGTCAATTCAATTACTTTATTTTAAAATCGTTGGCACATTGATTCATTTTTAATTAATAAATTGTATTTCCTAACAGCTCTTTTGATAGCAGCAAGATTGCATGACTTCAATCGATCTCCAGCAGATATTGTAAAAATTGTCAAAGTTCACGAATCTACTTTACGTAAAAGGTATCTATTATATTTTTGTCATTTATTGATTGACCAATTTTTTAAATAATCATATTTAGTAACAACTATTCAAATAAGTAATTTTTTGATTCTACATTTATTTCAATATGATATTTTTTTAACAGGTTAATAGAATTCGGAGAAACTCCATCTAGTGCTCTGACTTTAGAAGAATTCATGAATGTTGACCTAGAAGAAGAACAAGATCCACCTTCGTTTAAAATGGCGCGGAAAAAGGATAAAGAACGGTTGAAAAAGGTAGGAATCTCTCACAAACTTTTCGAAAATAAAATTGAATCATATTGAAATAACAGATAAATATATCTTGTATTTTAGTTGGAAAACGTTGAACAGGAATTGGACGAACTTCAAAAGGCAATTATGAAGCAATTGGAGAAAAGACCCACGAAAACTATGCGACATATCTGTAAGATTTTTAAAATTTTTTAAATTTTTATTTGATCGAATTATATTATAATAAAGTTTTAGATGAAATACTTTATGAAAATGTATTTACTTAATCCATATAATAATTTAATTTATAATCAAATGAGCAGGCATAGTTTTGAATAGTAATAGTAGTTTTAAATTATAGGAATATTTTTTTTCACAGTCGCTGAAGAGACTGACGCTGACAAATTTATTAGAGAAAGCAATATTAACATAATTCAGGATTGTCTCGCGGAAAATCCTAACGACGCTCATACTCGAGATGTGGAAGAACCTGTTGTTGAACTAGGTTTGTACACTTGTATTTTCTATAATTTTTATTTAGAAAAAAAATTCGAATCGGAAGTACCAATTTGATAAAAATGCAGGTCCGGACATTGCATCTATGGGGTTGTCTACCTCTTTTTATGGAAAGGAACACACCGCCAAAGAGAAACGTTCTCTGCCGTTTGAAAATGTAAGCACTTACATTTAAATCTATATTTCATTTATATATGTTTTACATTTGATTAATGTAATTTAATTGAATTCTAGATATCGGGAGAACTTGATTTAACAGGTTTGGATGATGAAGAGCTCGATTCATATATTATGTCCGAAAAAGAGTCTCTAGGTAAAGTCACTCTATGGAATGACGTCAATGCACAATACCTAAAGGAGCAACAAGGTACTTTCAAAAATCGTGACTTAAAAATGATAAAAATTAATTATAACAGGAAGGAATGAGTATAATAAATACGTTTTTATCACAGAAAAGGAAGAGAAACGACTAAAAGAACTGGAGGAAGGTAAGCCAGAGAAAAAGAGAAGAAGAACGAACAACAGAAAAAAGAACAATCAAACACCTGCAAACAGTGCAGGTAAACATATTTCCTTAATAAAATGAACTAAGAAAATTCTAAATTTTAAATATAAAACCTGATTATGTTAAGAGTATTAATTGTCTACATTATAATTTGTTTTTGTCTCAGGTGAAGCCATTGAGAAGATGTTACAGGAGAAGCGTATATCGAATAAGATTAATTACGAAGTCTTAAAGAGCTTGGATGTAGGATTGAATCATTCGAATCCGCCAGCTCCTGATTCTATTTCTGCTCCTGCTCCTGCTCCTGCCCCTGCTTCTGAATCGCCGTTCCTTTCGCCAGTGAAAATGGAGAGGTTTAATTATCCCTCGTCCCCTGCAAAGTAAGAATATTTTGCGAATACATTTTTTGTATTACTTTTTTTTTACGGAAAATAATAATATTTATGTAATTTTATATTTATCTCAGGCCGAAATCAAGATTCGAAAGACTGAACATAGATGCAACGCCGAAATTCCAAATTCCAAGAGAGGGCGCTTTGAGAAATAGGAAAAATTCAAATGTGGATTCAGGACCTAGTGAACCTGCGGAAGAACCAATGGAGTCTGACAATGTTCCAGATATTGGTTAGTATAATTTTTTGTATGATTTTGTATAAACTCATTAATCTAATTATTATAGGTCAATTAAAAAAAAAACAATTTTGATGGGTTTAAATAAAAAAACTGGTAGCGTTGTAATATGTCTATTGGAAATATTAAATTGAGAATTAATGTTAATACGTAACAAGGTTACTATGATTCCAATATAAAGTTGCACAATTTTAAGCCCTTGAAATTAGGAGCAATTCAATTTTTAAAACGTGATTCTAACATGGTTTTATTGTTAATGCGTGAATTCGAGAAAATAATATCTTCATTTTTCCTTTTTTAAAGCGGAAACCTATAAATGTTACTTTTTAAAGCTTTTTCTGTTTGTATAATTGTTAAATTTTGAAAACTTCCAACTTTAAGTTTATTGTTGGTGTAACAGGGTATTAAACAAATTTAATTAATTAATTTTTACACGATCCTGGATCCATATAAATTAGTTAAAATATGATAAGATTATATAGGCCAAAAAATAACATAAGCTTATAATTATGCAGTAAAATTTTGTTCATTTAGATTTTTTATTCCAAAATTTTTTTATTTTAATTTCCACAAATTGAGAACAATTCATTTTGTTGCAGGTTTGAACTTTATTTTAATATAAGAAGAATATTATTAAGATATAAAACTTCTTTTTTAATGTTTTCATTGAGTGTACAATTTTTCAAGTTTCATTTTGAATGTCTCAAATTTTGACTGAACTTTTTAACATGGAGATACTTTCATGGGAAACCTCTCGACATTTTTTGAAATCTTTGAAATCTTATAAAACATGTTATCATTTTTATTATTTTTAAACATGTCAACAATGGCGAATCTACTTACGTCTCAGCACTTCTAAGTTTCTATTTAAAAATGTATTTTTACAGCTTTTCAATCATAATTATTAAGAAATACCTACATGAAATGATTTATTTTTAGATTTAATAAACTCTGAATGAAATAGGAATTTCGTCCACTGGACTAATTCTTTCTTATAAACTTAGGCTGCAAAATACGCAAAATGATAAGCAACTGAATATTTTATAAAACTAAACATAATTTTATAAAATGATATTTTGTTCTTACATAGGAATTTCAAATTTTAATATAAATATAATATAAAACTATTACATCTTGAGTGAGTGTTACGTACACCTTTATGTATGTACATTTTACAGAAAATATGTAAAAAACTGTTTATATTTTTGTTAATCAATGTATAATTATTAACGAATATAGTTTTGTAATGTGGTGTCGAATATAGGTTTCTCTTGAAGTCTTTAGAAATCTTAAGAAATCTTCGAGATCTTTTGAAATCTGTGTGAAATTTTGAAATCATTGTGAAATCTTTTGAAATCTTTGTGAAATCTGTTGAATTCTTGAAATCCTGCGTACACTCAATAGTTGAATGATCGACCCTCGGATTGCTCTATCAAATTTTTCAGTTTTGAAAATATCAATTTTACATTTTTTCAGGGTTCGATAACCTGAATTATTATTAATTGCACAATATTCAAGACTTCAAATTTAATATTGAAAATTCTTCTATTTTGAATACTTGAGTTTGAAAGTGTCCAATTTTCAATGCTCAATATTTATAATTGCAGTCGATGATGCGGATGACTACGACGACGAGGAAGAGGAGCCGGAACCAGCAGAAGTGGGAATAAAGGACTTGCTCGGAGGTAACAATGACGAAGATGATTTCGACGATTACGATGAAGAGGAATATTAAGCCATTTGTTAAACAACTATTTATATTCATTTTGCACTGGTCGTTATGTGAGAAAGAGAGAGTGAATATTTTACGAAAGTGAGGAATGGTTGTTACACCTGTCGCGATGGGACAGGCAGTTTGTAGAGTTTACTTTTTGATTATTTTTACATTGCTTTCAGACTTTACTCACGTAATGCGTCTGCGTTTAATCGCAAACACTGCATAATTCATCAACTTGAATCGCTCTCTTTTTCTCCTCACTTATCACTGAAAAGTGGAATTTAGTAACCTGGCGTTACTCAATTATTGGTATGAATCAATGTAGATTTTTACAAATGTACGAAATTAGCAAAATTTTAGAATTGATATAATCAGAAATCAATCACTGAGTGATTCATTAATCTGATTAATGCAAATGCAATTAAGAACACTTTCTTTATTTAAGTGATTAACTGAGATTTTTTTCATTTAATCTTTAACCTTTCCAAATTCTTTTCTAATTGAAGAATTAAAGAAAGGAAAGAACCACTAAGCGAAAAGTGAAATGCGCGAATGGAATGCGTTAGGAATCATTTTTAGGTTGTAAAAATGTTGTGATAATCTAAATCATATAGAACTGTAAGCCCAAGCGATGCAAGACTGATCATACAATTCTCACAGCACGAAAGGGTGAAATTATACTTCTCCCAAAAGAATTTGAAAAACCATTGTGTCGCGCTTGTGAGCTTTGGGAAACATTGATAAACATCACAAAATAATGCCATTGTCTTTTTGCGATAAACTGATAAATTTTAGATTAGATTATACATCATATATCCCAAAGTTTCTCCATGAGATCGCCTGTGCAGAATACACTATATACTAAAGCATTTAACGAAAATGTGAAATTAGAATGGATAAGAATCCTTGGGATTGTGTTTCATGTTTTTAAATTCAAGTATTATTTATTGGATTGTATCGATTTCTTTTATTCCAATAGTTTTGCTTAATCAAGCAGTTTTGTCAATTGTTTTCTTTAAAAACAAAGTCGCTTGATTGATAACAAATTGCGTAATATGTTGGGTGTCCGTAGAATTATTTTGGATGAACGGATTGCGTATAATTTATTATTGTAATTTCTTCCTCTGTGCATTGATGGAGAATTGTTTGTTACTCTTATTATTATCAATATTATGCTCTGCTGTAATTATATAATATGAATCTTCTAATTTATTCTTTGAAATAAAAATAAAGTATCCACTTGCTTTTAATTTTGTTTGTGGTTTCTTAACTAGAAATAAGTTGATATAAAGAAATAGTTATAAGCAAAGTATCTCTTTAGGGATCTTACTTTCAACAGTAAGTTTATTTATGACTTTTTAAATAAAAAATTGACATCTTAAAATTAGTAGGGAATTTGTGTACAGATTTAAATTCTTCGAATCTGAGAAATTTTTATGATTTTAATTTTAATTATTATTAATGAAAGATTAGATTAAATTAAAAAAAGTAGTGCATTATTTATTACAATAACTTTTTTTAGTATTGATAATACACCTGAAATAATTATTTGGGTTTGGAATCATTTTCTTAATTACATTGTTATTTTTTTTGCATATTTTATTCAATAATATCCTGCTTGCCAATTGTTCTTACTTTATTTCGTCTCAAAATAAAATAGATTAAATATGGATTCAATGGAATCATTTAGATATTTAGAAGCTCGAAAAAGATCATCCAGTAACAATGTTATATTTTTAGAATAAATATCTTGTGGAAGAAATTTTATGAAGAAAATATTAATGAAAACATCAAATATTTATCTGCAAAAAACACATGATTGATAGATAAATCCAGACTAATAATATTCTTTAAAATGTTAAAATTTTATTGTATAACCATAAATAAAATAATCCAGTATAATACAAAAGTTATTTTCAACAAATGAAGTTAGTTGAAAAACGAAAAAAAATCGATATTTCCCTTATTTTTTTCAATTAAAAATTATGTTAAATCAGTTTAAAGTAATATTTTATTTTTATTATTATCGGAAATCGGATAAAATCCTAGAAAATTATTTAACACCACATGCAAAAATTTTTAATACCTTAAAATTAATAGACCTTATGAAAATTCCTTGGAATATTTTAAAAAACCGTGAAATCGTTGAAATCCTTGTAATTTCTTGAAATCTATTGAAAATTCCTTAGAATCCTTGGAAATACTATAAAATATTTCAAATTTGGATAAAAATGCAACTATTGGGTCTTTTTGGATTGAAAATTCCATTTTTTTCGTAGAAACTTATTTCTTGGTTAAAAATTCATATTTTGATTGTGAAAAGTCGACTAAAATCTCTTTTAACAGAAAATTCAACTATTTTTTTTAATTTATCTTTTTGATTTATACATTCATCGGCTTTGGCAGAAATGTCTTTTTTCAAGTGAGAATGAATCTTTACGGTTAGAAATTATTCTTCCTGGCTTAAGTGTTCAACTATTTTATTTTAAAGATATAGTTGAATCACTTTGTTCAGAAATCATTTTTTTTATGAATTATATTTTTAGTTGAAAATTCATTAATTTAAATAAAATTATGAGCGCATTTATCTGCAGGAATTATGTACGAAGAAGAACCTTCTCGTTAAAATAAACAAAAAATAAAGAAATTTTTTTTACTCCCCCTCCCCCTTTACAAACTCCAGACATGCAAAATATTGGCTGCGCCGGCCCTGCTTGCAACTATTTTCCTGCAATAAAAAAATCTTTTCCGGGACCATTTTTAAAAAAGTCCATTTTTAAATTTCAATAAATCGAAATTTCCAGTTTTTCTGGAAAACGAAGAAAATTCTTTTTATTTTTTACAAAATCAGAAATAATATCTGATTATTGAAAAATTTCTAATCGTACATTTCGATAATAACCTTTTTTTAAAACCATAAAAAGGTATAAACAATAAGATTTTTTAAGTAGAAAAAAATGATCCCAGTGTTATCTAAATCATAATTTATCTGTTCTTAATTTTTCTGCATACAACTGCAAAAAACCAATTTTTATAAATTTTTATTCTAAAGAATCAGGTTTAAAAGAAAGCGAAGTGTGATTACAAAAACGTTAAGGTGGAATGTTTGTATCAATTTTCCAAGGAACAATTTTGTTTTCTTCACATTTTTCACATCTCCCTTTTTTTTCAATTTCCTGAAAAATTTTTCAGAAAAAACGGGAACTTTCAATTTTTTGAAATTCAAAATTGATTTTTTTTAAACAGCCAAAGAAAAGATTTTGTTTATTCTTATCGGAACTGTATGAGCGATAAACTTTTTGAAAAACTTGTTTTATCAAAAGAAAAAGACATTCTATGCAAATAAGTTTTTGGATTAGAATTACGAAAAGCGTAAAATAAAAACAGTTTACAAATTATAGTTGTGAAGTTTGTATTATTTTTACGCAGGCTTTTTCGGAACTTGAAATGACGTTTTCAAACATTTAAATAAAGAAAAAGTAACGTACGTACGTACGTTACTTTCACGGTGCATACGTGTTTCTTTTTTTAAAGAAAGGGTAACGTTATAATTATAACGCGTTACTTTTGACTAGTTACGTGACAAATACTGGCTTATATCAAAAGATTGTCACAAAGAATTATAATAAATAATAATAAAATAAAGAGCGTATACTTTTTCGTTCGAAAGGAGGATATTACAATATTTTGGAGTGAATATAATTAAAGGGCATACAGAAAATTGTTTGAACATTTACTTTTTGCAGCGAAATAAATTTTATATTTTTTTCGATGCATATAAATATAATAAAATATAAAAATCTAGGCTCACCGAATTTCTCTGCAGCACAAATATTTTCCGTGTAAAAAATAACGAATAAAATATAACTTCCGGTTTGAAACAATATGATTTTTTATAAGTAGAACATGGCCACCTTATAATTTCAGAGTGAAATTTTAATTTTTAAAGATTACATGATTAATTAAAAACTTTTTTTTGATTTGAGCATTTTTAAATTAAAAGTCAGAATAAAATCGCGCCAGTTTTGGTGATAGAGAAGATTACAAACTAAAATGTCCTAAAATCTCTAAATGAGAATTCTCCAATCGTAATTATGGCATATATAATATCAACACTTAACATTTGTCTCCGATATTGTGAAAATCATTTATTTGCAGCCCGGAAATAGAAATGAAATCATTTAAAATAGTAGAGATTTCGTATTACCGACCGAGTTCGCCTTTCCGGAGAAAACTTTGTATATGTCCGCGCATCCGTTTTGACAGGGTCCACGAGTTGCCTTTGATTTTGTAATTTGTTCCACGTTTAAAAATAGTTGGTTCACTTGTCGGTGCTCCGACGGTGTTGGTGGGATGTTTTACCTTGGATATTCTTTAAGAAATTGTTTGCCATTAGAGAAAAAAAATACTTTTTATTAAACTCAGGAAGAGTTTCCCGATCACGAAATGTCTGTAAGAAGTTCAGCTCACCAAGCCTTTGGCACCGATGGCAGTGATTTTTCTCACAGACAAAAAGTTGCAGCACAATATCAACTAAGGTATGCAAAATGAACCAAAATATGCAACAGTGACACTCAGAATGTTGACATAAACTTAACGATATATTATTGTAGCTCGCGTGCATTTCCGGTCTAATACACATGTTACATTTTTACCTCGTTTTTCAAGTGTAAACATCTGTTTTCCGTATACTCGAAGAATTGACGGAGTTCATAACATATTATAATATTTATAGGAGTACTTTAGATATTTTGAGCCATCTTGAAAGCCGTGCAATAGTCGTAAAAATTTGTATCAATATGTTAAACTGATTTGAGACGATTTGTATAACGGGAAAGTTCATTTTGAAAAATTAATAAAGATCTGAAGAGAAGTCGATTTTTAGAGATAATTGTAATTATTTTTAATTTGGGGTGAGGTTAGTGTTATTTTTAAATATTTTCATTATAAGTTTCATTCAGGAAATTTGTGTTAGAGGAGGTTCACACACTTTTTAATTGATCTAGAATTTAGTTTATTAATATTCTTATATTTTTATTTTTTGCAGTGTTATCAATAAGTCAAGACTGAAATGGTGCATATTTTTTCATTACCTCCTATTTTTTGTCATGCTGGCTAAATTGTCGGCTGATATTTTAGATTTTTTGGATATATTTATTTTGGAAATAGAAGAGCTACAAATACCACAGGTAATCTACCATATTTTTACTATTTTAGTTTATTCAAATAGAACTGAAGTAAATAATTATCTATGCAAATTGAAAAAAAAATCTACTAGGATGACTAAAAATGATTTAAATTGCCTTTTCACCTTCTCTTTTTGCTTCAGTCAAAAATTAGAGCATTGAGGTTTCAAGAATTAGAACAAATCTATAGTTTAAAGCAATTTAAATTGTAAGCATCTGAATGGATTGAAAATTTTCCAATTAAACAAGAAAGTAATTTTGTTTTGATAGAAATTCAGAAATGATTCAAACTTTGTAGTTCTTGAAACTGTAAGAATTTAACAAGAATCCAAACTTGGAAATACATTAAAATTAATTTATGTAAATCTTTCAAAAGAAAATAAATAAAACAGTTGAAATCAGGGTGGCCGCTGGACGGGGAACCAGGGAAATTATCGGTAATTTTTTGAGACCATGAAAAACTGGGAAATGGCAGTGAACTTATTTTTTGACCGGAATTTTACCAATTTTTAGCATTAAAATTTTTGTTAATTCAAAACTTTAAAATTTATCCAGTTTAGTTTTTCATTTTTAAGCGTACATTTTTAATTTAACTAATTTAAAAATGCAGTTTTAAAGACTAACAATTAAAAATTAAAAGCGTTTGAAATTGAAGATTTTAGATAACATGTTTCTAGTTGATCAACTGTAAATATAAATTAATCAATGGTTTTTTACATTGAAATGTACTTCAAGTATTAAAAATGAGCAATAAGTGATTTTACTAGACAATTCTAAATCCGTTAAAAAATCACAGATTTTAACATTAAAAATTGAACTTTTTCAATTCGAAAGTCTCAGTGGTTAAATAAATGTAAACGTCCGATTGAAACTTTATCAACTATATGCAATTTTGAAAAATCTTCAAATTACTATAAAATTAAAATTTTCAAATTACTATTAATTTCAAATTACTTCAAATTACTATTAAAATTTTCCATTTTTAACCCATTCAATTTGAATAATTATTTTAAAAATAGCAGTATTTAACTGTTTACTTAAAAGGAACCATTATAAATCAAATATTCAATACTAAATTTGAAACTGAATTGCTTGAAACCGAAAGCCTTGAGTCGTTAAAATTTTCAAAATATTATATTAAAAATTAATTAAAAAATTTGATTGAAAATAATTTAAAAGGAAATATAGATTTTTGCAGATTTCTAACAAAAATGTAGAAGATTTCTAAGAATTTAAAAAGGTTTTATAAGAATAACAATATTTTCTGAAGATTCTCAGGAAAATGGAAAATTATTTTTTATTTTGATAAATTAATTTTAAGAGAATACGTATTTAAAACGATTTAAAAAGATTTACAAAATTTTCAAAAAAGAATCTGGAAGATTTTAGTGCAGATTCTTCAATTTTACAGGACTTTTTTAGAAAAAATTAGAATGATTTAAAAAGTTATTTAGAATTTTTAAAAAATTGATGTTTGACAAGATTTCAACAAAAAATTAACAAAATGTAGATTTTTGAAGATTTTGAAAATTTTTAATGATTTTCAAAGGTTTAAAGATAATAAAAACATTTTTTTTAGATTTCTGGGAAAATTTTTTATTATTTTTTATTTCGAAAAAGTAATTTTAAGAGAATATTAAAAAATATTTCATAATAAAAATAATATTTTATGCATAAATAAGAATTGAACAGTCATTAATTTTAAACTAATAAAAATAAAAATAATTTAACTTCTAATTTAAAAAGGGTTCAGTTTAAAAATTTTTAATTGTCAAATTTTTAAATGTGTCGAGCTTTAAATTGTTTAAAATGATTTAATTTTGAAAATTTACGAATCTATTGATTCATTGTTCAATTTTGAGCATTGAAAATGATAACGTGGATTTATATATTTTGAACTGAATCTGAATCGTTGAACTGTACAATTTATAAAAGTTTAAAATTGAATATTTTGCAATTTAACTGCATTTCATGAACAAGTTTTCTATTGTCAAATATTTAAATCTTCCTTTTTTATACGTGAAGATTAGTAAGCGTTCATATAAAAGAATTTTAATAAAAATTGTTTCAAATTTGATTTTAAAAGTTTAAAAGTCAAGAGTTCTACTTTGAGTGCTTTAATTTGCAGTTTTTTTTTATGTCTTTAACATAAATGAAAAAAATTTTGTTTTAAAGAGTTCAAAGACCTTGAATAATTTTTGCGAACCAGAAAACGAGACCGGGATTTTTTTCCTTTGATTGAAGCTGTCATCCTGAAAATTCAAAATAAAGAGAATCCAAAGTTTAATAGAATCGAAATATTCAAGAATATATCTCATAAACCATTAGAATATAGGATTATAATAAATATATAAAAACATACCAAACACAAATCCTTCACAATTTTAACGTTTTATATTTCAAAAGCACTTCATCGATTCGTTTAGAGTTTATTAAATTCCAAAATGGAAACAGACCAACTTTAATAACTTGTAATTTCGAAATAGTTGAAACAGTTTTTCTTTCATTTCTACACGATGACATCTTCTAAAAAAGAATAAATTTGAAATTCTAAAAAATACAATAAAAAGATGCGGCATTCAATTTACGATGTGGATATGTAATTTAAAAATTAAAATCCGAAACTTTATTCTCAAGTGCTCAGGGGCCTCCCCACTCCAGCAAAATAATTCTGTATCTCCTTTTTGCATCCGGGTCTCAATTGTTTTTAACAACTATTTATTACATGTTTCCAGGCCCTGAGATGGGAATGGATATGGTGCTCGAGTTTGCCGTTTTCATACCTCGGATTAAAAGCCATAAAAGAAAATGGCATTAAAAGGATTAAACAATATATGATGAGTGTAATACTTTTATGTTTTTGTCCCATTCTGTACGCATTGATTTATTATTCCAAAGACGTTTGGACCTACTTAAGCACTGATGAAACGAAAAGCATTCAACTGTGGCAGGTACGAAACCCATAATTTATTTAAACAGTATGATTTGCTCGTTATAAAGTATTTCATTTTTAAGGTCATGTGACGATTCGGTCACGCGACCGGATTCCTACCTTACCAACACTTTTTTTATTTGTAAACTTATATTCACTCGATTAGCCACATCGAGTTAAAATTTAGGATAATAAATTCGAAGCACTAAGAAATGTGGCTCTGGTCCTACATTTTAATAATTATGAAAAAAAGTTTTTTTTGTAAATAATTTTTTTTTGCTTTTTTCATAATTATTAAAATTTAGGACCAGAGCCGCATTTCTTAGTGCTTCTTATTTATTATTCCAAATTTTCAACTCGATGTGGCTATTCGTGTGAACATAAGTTTACAAATAAAAAGTGTCGGTAAGGTAGGAATCCGGTCACGTGACCCACTCGTCACATGGCCTTAAGGGCATGTGACACAGCCAAATACCTACATTACCGACCTCACTTTTTCAATTTTCTGAATTTTTTTTTGAATCTAAGAACTTTTTTTGTAATTAAAATATCGGGCTGAAACTTTGGAAAATGTATGAGAAGACAATAAACTACGTTTACGTACCTTATTCGAGGATGAACTTCGCAAAAAATTATTTTCGAAGAAATTAAAACTGGGTGCATTTTTTGAACCTGATAACTTTTTTTATAAGTGAAATATCGGCTTCAAACTTTGAGGAATGCAAGAGCCGACTGCGAAGTACGTTTATGTACATCATTTGAGTATAAAAGATGCAAAAAGAAAAATTCCAACTAAATGTCAACAACGCTTGACAGTTCGGTCGGTATTCGCGATGAGCACGAAAATGCGAAGTCTGGCGGCCACTGAACGAGGCCAATAGCGATTTCAATACTTACATAATTCAACATTGAAACAACATATTTCACTCAACTTTTATGCTGGACACAACTTTCAAAAAATATTATTGTAAGAACACCGGATCATCAATCTTTGACAGCGTGGACCCCATATTTCAGATGTAGACGAGTCAGCTGATAGAGCCTCGATTAGTGGCCGCCAGACTTCGCATTGTCGTGCCCATCGCAAAAATACCGACCGAACTGGCAAGCGGAACCGGAGTTGACACTTAGTTGGAATTTTTCTTTTTGCATCTTTTATACTCAAATAATGTACATAAACGTACTTTACTGTCAGCTCTTGCATTTCTCAAAGTTTGAAGCCGATATTTTACTTATAAAAAAAGTTCGTAGGTTCAAAAAATGCACCCAGTTTTAATTTCTTCGAAAATAATTTTTTGCGAAGTTCTTCCTCGAATAAGGTACATAAACGTAGTTTATTGTCTTCTTATACATTTTCCAAAGTTTCAGCCCGAAATTTTATTTACAAAAAAAGTTCTTAGATTCAAAAAAAAAATCGGAAAATTGAAAAAGTGAGGTCGGCAATGTAGGTATTTGGCTGTGTCACATACCCTTAAGAGAGAATTCAGCAAATAATAAAGTTGACTTTAGTTGAAGTTGAAATTATAAATGAAGGGTGGCAGTATAGAACTAGATAACCAACAAAATGAGAATTTTTCTAAATAACGAAAGAACGTAATGTAAAATCGAAATCACCATTTAAAGATGAAACAAAAATTTCCGAGCTGAAGTATTGTTGAATTGAGGCCAAGAATGTTATCTGGGTTCGAGCAAATATATATGTGGAAGTTGAAAATCTAAAGTAAAAACATGCCGAGAGAATTTAGAGATTATAATTTCATGGATTTTCAAAATAGGTTCCGAAAAAAAAATCTCAACAATATCGGACACATTGTTGTCCATTTATTACCTACATTTGAAATTTAAAAATGAAATCTGCGATTAACTTTCAATTTGTTTACAACTATTACTAATTAAATTTGTGATCGTCATGGTGGCGAAATATGTCCTTGTTCTTGGAAATACAGATTTTAAATTAACTACTTTGGTTAGAGAATAAAACTTAATTTCATTGGTTAAAAAATTTATTAATTGTCGTTAATTTTGAGTACACATCACATATTAAGATTTTAAAGACTTTCACAGAATATCTATGAGTTTCAACCGATTTAAGAAGATTTCAAGGGATTTCAAGAGATTTTAGGAGATTTAAAGCGTTCTCAATGGGTTTTAAAATATTTCAGGGCCTATCATAAAATTTTGGAAGTTTCAATGGATTTAAAATAATTTGTAGTTCCAAAAGTTCAAAAATAATTGGAAGTAACTTTAAAAACATTTTAAGAGATTTTCACAGTTTTTCCAAGGATTTCAAGTGATTCAAGAATATTTCAAAGGATTTCCAAAAATCTTTCGAGATTTCTTGGCCTATGAAAGGATTTTAATGGATTTCAACTAATTTTAGAAGACTTCAAGGGCCTCAGAGAAATTTTAATGTTCTGATAAAAGTTTTCGATCGGTTTCCAAACATTTCAGGGTATATCACAACATTTTAAAGGTTTTAATGGATTTCAAAGCATTTTTAGGAATTTCAAAGTATTTTAAAAGATTTGAGGGACTTACAAAGTATTGCAAAATATTCTCAGAGATTCCAAAGCACTTTCAGAAGAATTGCAAGTAACTTGAAAACATTTGAAGAGATTTTCACAAATGTTCCAAGGATTTCAAGTAATTCAAGAATATCTCAAGGGATTTCCAAAAATCTTTTGAGATTTTTTGGCCTATGAACTGATTTTAATGGATTTCAACAAATTTTAGAAGACTTCAAGGGATTCAGAGATATTTGAATGATTTTGTAAAAGTTTTCAATGGGTTTCAAAATATTTTGCTGAATGTTACAAAACTTCTAAAGGTTTCAAGTGGTTGTTTGAGAAGATTTCAAGGGATTTCAAAACATTTCCAGATAACCCAAACTATTTCAAAATATTTTAAGCATTGTCAGAGTATTTCAAAATATATCAAGGGGTTTTATAAGATTTCAATTGATTCTTTAAGATTTCTAGAGGTTTCACAGGATTTCAAGTGTTTTCTGCTTTTTTACAGAAATTTCAGAGGATTTTTAGGGATTGCAAAAGATTTCAATGAGACTAAAGATTTCAAGTAATTTCAGCATGTTTAAACAATAATGAGGCATTTCAAATTATTTCAAGTATCTTGAACAACATTTATGTTAAATTACGGGCTTTCAAAAACTTTCAATTGATTATGCTAGATTAAAAAATTTCTTGAAGTTTTTCAAAATATTTGAAATTGTTTCAAATGCTTTAAAGATTTCATGAGCTTTCAGGAGATTTCGACTTATTTTAATAAATTATGAGAGGTTTTAAAGGTTGATGGCCACATTTTAAGTATCAGAACTCACAATGTAAAATGTGTAATTAATTAAAAAAACGTATTTTTGACTAATTTAGGCCTTTTTAGAGCAATACAACGTAGTACTTATAAAAAAAAAAAAAAAAAAAAAAAAAAAAATTGATTAGCATTTCGAACTCGAAAGTTCATTGCCTCACTACCCGATTCAGGTAGTGTTTCTAGGTGGATAAATACTACCAGTGTGGGTCCACCACACCCACGACGGGTCAACAACACGCAGTATTCCCCGAACGGTCACCCATCCAAGTACTAACCGCGCCCAACACTGCTTAACTTCAGTGATCTAACGGGAACTGGTGTTTTCAGCGTGGTATCGCCGTTGTAGTACTTAAAATATGAAAATATTCCATTATCGCACGCATAGCCTGCTTGTTTGTTTGCTAGTATTTTCAATAAATTTTTTAACTAAAATCTTATTAAGATTAGAAGAAAAAATGATTGTATCAAAAAATCATATTAAAAAAAAAAACCCCGCTTACCACAATGTTTATTTGATTTTTAAGGAATTTGCATTTTGACATTTTCAATAAAAATGTCGGTTATCTAGTTCTGTACTCCATTCAAATGCTAACCTTAGATAATAAACAATGGTATTTTTCTCTTTTAGGGTTTGCCATACGGACTTTTATGGTATGGTTTTATTCTACTAGCCTCACAAGTACATTCGTTCTCCCTCTATTTCTCTTGGAATCTACTATCAGCCTGGAAAGCTAAAGGGATGAGACATTTAAACTAAGCCAACTGAAGTCTGTAAATACAATTTTAAAACAAAGCAATTGAACTGGTGAAAAGACACAAATGCAAATAAAAGGAATATACACATTCGTATATTTATGTGATATTAGTTAATTAAGAATATCTTTTGCTCACTCTTAATAAATAACAGAATATATACAGTGAAGTTATTTATGAAAAAAAAAAAATATATTTTGTAGGTTGCAACCAAGACTTTGAAAAGAACATCTCAATCTGATTCTACTACAGATATTGAAGAACTAATGTCGATTGAAATTTCAAGTCTTTGGAATAATTATACGAAATTTTGCCCCGGTAAAATTTTAATCAAAAATTTTTTAAATGGTTTTTTTTCTCGTATTAATAGAGACAATTAGCTTTTTTTTGTAATTACCCTCTCTTGGAATTGAATTTTATTGCGAGCCAGGTCAAGGTAACACCTTTACTTGATAAGACCTCGCAAATCGCGCACGTGAAAGTAATAACAAGCGAAAACGCCATCGCTCACAGTAATTTAATTAAGTAAAGAGCTTTTCGATTAAAGGCGAGTATTCTTTGAAATGAAAATATTTTGAAAAATGTTTGCTCTGGAAATTAAGAATTTATAAAAATATAAAAATGACCAAAAATATTTGACCATTATTTACATATTTCAGGGAGATTAGAACATTTAAAAAAAATCTGTGGTCCTTAAATAGTTAACGTTCTCATTACTTCAAAATTTATTTTTTCAAGTGAAAGGAGAAATGATTTTTACATAATCCAATTATTTATGTATCGATAAATAATGTCCTAAATTATTAGAAATATTTCGAAAAATGGGTCCTTGTCGATTACTCATCGCCCTGGTTAACAACACTAACATCGAAAAATTGAGTTTCGCAATAATTCTCTGTCTGAATATCGAATGAAAGGTCATTCCATTCATTAATTGCTATGAATAAAGTCATTTCTAATGGTTTGTGTACGCATTCCAAGAAAATTCCGAGTCAGACTAGAATCATTTTGATCGCATCATGGTCTGACGTGTTATTTACTAGAATGTGTCGTCACACTCTAGGTCACACGTAGTCATTCCTTTCTGATCAAATGAAAAGGAAACAGAAGACACTTCTTGAGTCATTTTTTAATTTGAATGCTTATTTTCGTTTGTGTTATTCTGTGAGGCGGTATTTTTGTAATTCTTATTTATAGTTCATGGTGAGGATTAAAATAAAATAATAAACAAAATTTGATTTAGATTTTAAAAAATTCCGTACTTTCGATTTTTTTCGATATTATTTTGACTTGGGATTTTCTTGGAAATGGAGTCTCGGTATTGATTTCATTTTTGTTAATTCAAATTTTGATTATTTTTGCTTTATATAAGGTTGCCAAGGCCGATTAAAAAATTGATCATTTTACAGTTTAAAAGCCTTCAAATTGCGAATATGAATTCTGACGTTCAGAATGTTTTCCAAAAACGCAGGTAAAGACAGATTTTTTTCACGCACGAGACCTAGAATTTCATGACAAAAACTGTACAAATGCATTAATTTAAAACCTCGACATTTTGTTGTCATAATGGAAATATTTGATGTCAGGAACACCAATAAAGTTTCATCCCTCTAGCTCACGTGAAAGACCCCAATTCAACCACTAACATATGAAAAATCGTTCAAAACACTCGGATTTAAAAAACTGGAATTTTTATAGGTGAAATAATAACTAATAACATGAATTTCCAAAAATTCAGAAAAAATATACCAATTAAAAAGTTTGAAATTCTATCGGTGATATTGTCCGTATCTGATGCCAAAAGAATACGCACACATTTGTATGCCTGTATTTAATGTAGGACGCACCCCAAATCAACCCCTAACATTAAAAAATTCATAAAAAATATAATTTCAAAACTCGAAATCTTTTCTGAATTTATGAAATGTCAGGGGTTGATTTGGGATGAGTTCCGCATCAGCTATAGAAGGATGCAAATTTTCTTGTTTTTTTTTTTTTGCATCAATTACCGCTATTATCAGCGAAAAAATGTTGAGTTTTGAAATTAGTTTTTTTGCTGAATTTATTAAATGTTAGGAGTCGAAGCGGGATGAGTTTCACATTAGCTAGACAGGGATTAAAAAATTTTGGGGGTCTTTTGGCTCAAGATACCGCCAATATCAGTGATGACATTTTGAGATTTTAATGCATTATGTGTTTTTACTGATGTTTGGGATGTTAGGGTTTGAATTGGGGTGTACCACATAAACTAGAGGGATGAAATTTTCTTGTGCTATCTTGGCATCGACTGCTGCCTTTATAACTGAAAACATTTTCTGTTTTTAAATTAGTGTATTTTTACAGAATCCTTAAAATTTTAGGGGTTGAATTCGAGTAGGTTCCGCATGCACTAAGAGAATGCAATTTTTTTAGATATGTTGGAGGACCGCATATCAAAGAGGTCTTGTGCGTTTAAAAAAATACTTTATATTGAAACGTTGGAAAGTAAACAGTCTTAATTAAAATAAGTTTTCATTGAATCCTTCATAGTGGTTTAAATTAAAACTGTTTGAAATTGAACAATTTCACAATCAATAGTGAAACTATTTGCAAAAATTGAATAACTTTATATTGAAATTATATAAATTAAACGGTTATAACGCGTTGGAAATTGAGCAACTTGGAATATTTCAAAGAGATCCTACTAATTTCAATTTGAGTTTTCAGTTTGTAGTGTTTATACTCAGTAGAAATTGAGCCGTTCTCTGCAAGAACAGCTTTAGGCACTTAAGCTGGCTTAAATTCTTTTTGTGGAGAACGGCTTTTTCAGATTTTCTACTTTCCAAAATACATGTTCTCATGGTTTTTGGATTTTTCATTTAACTTCTAGAGCTTTAGTGAATTTTTTGAGAATACTATTTTTTTATATCTGCAAAAATTAGGGAAATGAACTTGCTGTTGATCAGAATGAATGAAGATATAGATGTAAAAGTACATAAAAATTAGACACATTTCCACTATTACTAACTTAAGTCTTTCTTACAGAGAGAGAACGACTCAATTTAGACTTAGGCTTAATTTTTAATTTGGATTTTAGTTCTTGAATTTAAAAAATGTAATCCTTCTAACAATGAGTTTATTGACTGTCTTGGTATCAAGAGTGAAACTTTAATTGTTCTTCTTGGTAGAAAATGAACATTAAAATGAACATTATAAAATCTGTCTACGCTCTTAAGGATAAAATATTATCACGTAGTGTGACTGGAATCGGTGAGATCATCATATATGGAGGTACTATCTGTATTCAATGAATATCCCGACTTGTACTTATTCAGAGGTAATTACTAATAACAGGCATTTTTTTCATGTCACTGTGGAAAAAAGAAAAATCCATGCCCCGACAAATTTTATTCTGTCGGCCCTGCTTCTTTGAGTACTTATTATTCTTATTATTATAAAGCAAAGAGAATCGTATTGATCAGTTTACGTCACACACTATATTATTTCCTTCCGCATTCCACAAAGTCCATCCTGAACGTACCGTATGATTTGAAATTTAGGCCAAAGGGGTTCAATGGCTTTATATATACGCTCGGTTTAACTCCATGATTAATCGAACTGTTTCCAAATACCTCTCAACGGCCTTTTAGAATTGAAATTGTATTTCAAGGTGTTTTCATCTCTATTTTCTACGTGATTGTTTTAAAGGAAAAGGAAAAGAAACACTCTGAAACTATTCAAATACATTTTTTATTATCGCTTCCTTATTCTATTTGGAATTGATTTCATTTTGTATTGCACAATTTAATTAACGCCAAGTACGTATTTTATGAGACACAAATTTTAATAATAAGAGTGCTGTTTTCTATTTTTAAATGTGTAATTTAGAAATGAAGGCTGGTTATTTTGTAAAACTATTTAAACTATTTATTCCATAAAAAATACTCTTTGTTCCTTTACGAATTATATTAAAATATTCTTTAAAAATATGAATAAGCAATGTTTTAATTTAAATGTTTGCTTTTAAAACTCTAAAACTTGGAAAGCTATAATTATTATTCCATTAGCGTTTTCAATTTGGAAGCAGTAGGCTCTGATTGTCAAAGGCGACATGCGCCTTATTTTAAGTTAATTAAAAGATCTTGATTAAATTTCTCACTGCGTGATAATAATTGGATTTGGAGTTTTTGGAGCAAGGATTTCCATTTAGTACACCTCTAATTTTGACTCGATAGTGTTTCCGGTCTCGTAATGAGAAAATGGCATTTCGGTACAGTGCATTTCTGTGGCATATTACAGACACACCTTTCCCACGAGAGAGTCCTTCTACTTCCGGTTTTTTCGCACGAGACACTGATGACGATGATGATGAATCATTGGCTCTCCTTTGAATTCTTTTCCCTTTTTCTTTCGACCGGTCATGCTTTGCTTCATCTAGGAATTCAAGACTTCAGAAGAGAATGTTTCAAATAGAAGTGAAAAGTTATTTTCAACTTCAATCCTCTGCGTTTTTATTTCCTAAAATAAAAAATGCAAACAATTTAAAAATCCATTATTAAACAAATTTAACAATATTAGGAGTTTTTAAATTTTTGAAAAAATGATTAATAATTTCGAATTCAAAGCGCTTAAAATTTAAAAAAATATATAAACAGATATGGAATTGAAAACGTTACAAATAAACCCATTTTAGATTACGTAGAATTTTTAATAAAATACAATATTTCAAATGCAATCAAAAGGACTGGGAATTTTATTATTTTCAAATAAAAGCGTATGCAATCGAATAATTTGAAATTGAAAGTATTAAGAATTGAAGAATTAAAAAAAAAATTGAGAATTTAATTAGAAAGAAGTGAAAATTGTATAATGTCTAATTTGAAGCGTTCAAAATTCAAAAAACAGTTAAGTTCAAAATTGAATAATTTAAGATTAAATTTTTTAAAATAACTGGATCATTTGAAATGAAGAAATGTTAAAATTTTATTATTTCTTATCAAAATCAGTCGAAATTGAATAACTTGAAATCAAAAAAATTTTAATTCGAAGACATCAAAATGTGACAATTTGAAATTGAAAACTAAATTGAATGTTTCAAACTCAAAGCTTCTGAAATTCTAGAATTAAAAATTATTATCGCATACAATTGTTTTAATTCAATATTAAAATTGATCGGACAAATTTTTCTAAGGTGAAAAACAAATTTACCGTCAATTTCTCCGTTTAAAAAGGAAAAATTTGAATTTAAAAACCTTCAAAATTGAATTATTCTGATTTTCTACGATTTTGAAGACTTAAAAAAAAGTCAATTTAGTACTTTTAAAATTGAAACCAATCAATTTAGAACAATCAAATCTGAAGCGATTAATTTTAAAACTGACTAAAGTTAAAACCAATCAATTTTGAATATTTAAATCTAAAAATGATTAAATTAAAAAATGACTGTCAATGCTTTCCATATGAAATCTTGCAATTTGGAAAGATTTAATAGTGATATTGTATTGACAATATTGACATTTGAATTTAACTGCAATATCGAGAAATTGAAAAATTGAGCCGCCGGATACAGTAACCAGCCCGACGATCGAAAACGTGTCAAAGTATTGTCCGATGGTCTCAAAAAAAGAAAATGTTCAAAATCGAAAAATCGATTTTTTTTTTAAATGTAGATAATAAGGAAATGAAACTTTTTCCTGTAAGCATTTTTTTGACAAACTTTTATTTTTAATAATAAAAACGGAATATTGAAAAAAATGTCTCCTTGATTTAATTAAGTTTTAAAACTTAAATATTCAAAATACTCTAGCGATGCCTAGGATATAATGAAAAAGTAAACAATCGCTCATTGTTTAATAATGTTTTATTGCAAAATGAGGTCAATCGATAATTGTGTTTTCTTGGTTTCGTCGGTAAAAATTGTAACTTCGACTTTCAAACAACTTCCAGTGAGTCATTTGTTCGGCCATGATGAATGAAGTTTTTTGGAAAATCTCATATCGATTCCTTAAATGTTTACTGAGATATTCAGATTTGGAAAAAGTACTCGACGTCTGCCCGCGCTGTTAGCTGATGCGTCGCGAGGACTGCTCTGTCAGGCAGCGTTCTCGAAGTTCAGTTTGGATTTTTTGTTGATATTTTGGAAGGAGGTAGGAGAGAAATGTGTTAATTCGATTCATCCTTGAAACTGTTAATTTTAAGGTAGGTCTGTCAACTATAAAAAGTACTGTGTTTTTGGAAAAACTCATTGTTTTAGAGAAATTTCTCTAAAGTTTTTTCCTAAACGCTTTATATTTTTAGACATGTATTGCAAATATTTATTTTCAATTGGTAGATTACTTTTTACATTTAAGAATAATTAAGGGGCACTATGCAAGAACGACACATAGATCCGTTCCCTCCTGACCAGAAATCAAATTGAAAATTGAAAATTTTTAAATGTATATTACATTAGAGACCTGTGAATCTCAATTTACAGCAAATCACCTCAATCATTCATAAAGTCTATACTCTATACTATATGCACCTAAAATTGGACTTGATTTAAATTCAATCAAAATGTGAAAAAGAACATAAATGGGACATTAAATTTGCAAACTTAATTTTAATTATTACTTCAACTGTAATAAAATAATGTTGCACGAGGTGAACACTTTTTAGTGAAAACTACAATGATCTATTTTACTTTAAAGCGAAATTCATCGTTTTGGCTGCTTTTAGGATATCATAGGCTGGACTAACTTCTCTCCTACCTCCTTTCAAAATATTTATTAACAAAAAATTCAAACTGAACTTCGAGAACGCTGCCTGACAGAGCAGTCCTCGCGACGCATTAGCTAACAGCGCGGGCAAACATCGAGTCCTTTTTCCAAATCTGTATATCTCAGTAAATTTTTAACAAATCGATATGAGTTTCCAAAAAACTTCATTAACATTGCTAAACAAATCACTCACTGGAAGTTGTTTGAAAGACGAAGTTACCTAGATACGATTTAAGTTTTAAAACTTAATTAAATCAGGGAGACATTTTTTCAATATAGCGTTATTATTATTAAAAATAAACGTTCGGCAAAGAGATTCTGACAGGAAAAAATTCCATTTCCTTATTCTCTACAATTCTACATTTTCAAAAAAGTGATATTTCGATTTTGAAAATATTATTTTTTTTGCGACAATCGGACAATACTTTTACGCGTTTTTAAGCGTCGGGCTGGTTATTGTACCCGGCGGGTCATTTGGAAACCTCCAAGAATTAAGAAATTATATAATTCTTCCTGTGACTTGATTAACAGACGTCACTTTATTTGTATAGCCAATTCTAAGATATCTTTAAGACATCATTGTAAGATGACGTGGCATTTTACAAAAATTTCGACGTAGAATTTTGATTGCGGTAATTATAGGTATTTTTCTACTTTGATGAGGTCGACCTTGCTCAATATTACAGAGTTTTTTACGCGTTTGTTAGTCACCTTTGTGAGTCTTCCATTGTCCTTGGTATACTGACGAAAAAATCGTATATTTTAATAAAAAAGAATCCGGAGTTGAGCCTTAACATGGTTAAAAGTATTATTCTATAATTTCCAAAAGTTTTAAATTTGTATGGCTCCAAATTCAAGCATTGGAATCATTTAATGTTCGTATTCTTTCCCTTTTTCAATGGAATATTCAATAAAATTATTTAAATAAATAAGAATCTAACATTTGTATTATTCTTTATGTTATGCAATTTTTATTTGAAAGACGTTTAAATTTGGAGTTCTAATTGTTTTTAAATTTAAATTATTTAAATAATTCAGCTCGGGAAAATCTAAGTTAATCAATAATCTGAATATAAAAGCATTTTCTCTGTGGGATTCCGGGTAAAGTCTGACTAAATTATTACTGGACATGAGACAAATCAGTACTTAAATACCAACTTTTCTTAAAAAATTTTGAAGTCCAAATAGGGACAAAGGTACCAGAAAAGTTCCATTTTATTTTTCTCTAAATTTTTACAAGTCCTGATAGGATTTATGTGCGAAAAAATTATTGCCAAAATATGCCTTAACTATAAAAAAGTCAAAAATTTGTTACATTTCACCAGGAATTTTTTCCTAAGACAGAAGTACTGGAAAAGTCTCACTTAATTTTTTAGGCAAATGTACTAGAAAAGTTCCATCTTATTTCTAATCAAAACTATTTTAATTTTGGTCCTGAAGAAGGTCCTGCTCATAACGGACCTTATTTTGAAACTTTTTGGGTACTTGAGTTCTACTTCAGAAGGACCTTTTTGAAACAGAAGTCATATTTGGAACTTTTTTGGTACTTTAGTTCTACTTCTGTAGTAGTTTTTTGGGACCTAAATACCATTGGCACTAACAGGACCCAGCTGAAAATTCGGAGGTTCCTGCACAGGTTCCTGTAAGGAACGTACGCAGGTTCCTGGTAAACCGGTTCCTGCCGCGGATCCTGCGAGGGAACTTATTGCGCACCTGCCTGTACAGGAACCTGGATATTCAAATACCTGTACAGGTTCCTGTATTATCGTGGATGTTGCTGCAAGAAATTCCCTAGGGAGGATCCTGTACAGGTTCCTGTGGCAAGTGGGACACATTTGCAAAAAGTATCTATGAAGGATGAAGGATATATATATATATATATATATATATATATTGGTTCAAAATTTAAATATTCCATTCTTGGTTGATAATTACCTTTTTTATTTCAAAATTCAACTATTCGGTGGGAGATACAAATTTTTAGTCTGAAATTATATTTTTTATTGTTGAAAATTTAACTGTTTGGTTTAAAAATCATCTTCCTTGGTTGAAAATTAACTTTTTTTTTAATTCATGTTTCCAGTTTTAAAAGTCGACTGTTTTCTGAAAAATTCCTGTTTTTAGCTTGAAAACCCAACTTGTTCGTTAAAAACTCAACTATATTTCGTGGAAAATGCAATATATTTGGACTGAAAATCTTTAGCGTTTTATATTGAATTAAATATTGTACCTATGTATTCATTTTATTTAAATGAATTTATTTACCTATTATTCCTCTATTTTTGTGAAAAGTCACCTCATTCCCTATGTTTTGAGAGTATTTTTTGCATTAACTTCATGAATCTTGTATGCGTAAGGTTTTTTTAATACCGGGGAAAAAATTATAAAAGTAAGGGAAAATGAAAAGTTGGTCCAGGAAAATTCAGGACAAGACAGGGAAATTTGAACTTTGGATTTTGTAGCAACTCTAGAAAGAACTGCGTCACGCTATTTTGAACACTTTCTCCATCCCTCCTCTCTTCCTTCGTCACAGATCATCACACAAAGTTTGAGCCCGCCAGAGTGAAGTCAAAAATACGGACCCCCTCCCCCCCTTTTTTTAAATCAACATAGTCTAAAGTGCTCTTAAAACAGGGAAACAGGGTGATTTTTTATGAAAATAGGAGACTATTAGGGGTAACTATTCTTTTAATTAAAATTAATATATAGGTACCATATAGAATTCGATATGAAACGCTTAAGATTTTGAGTCTAAATATATTACATTTTCAACCAAAAAATATTGATTTTCTATCAAAAGAGATGAATTTTTAACGGAAGAGTTAAGTATTCAAGCAAAAACGTCGAATATTTTAGAAAACAGTTGAGTTTTAAACCTGAAAAGATGAATTTTAAACCAAGAAAGAGGATTTTTCAAATGGAATAGTTAATTTTCACTTTGAAAAAATTAATTTTCAACTAAAGCAAAAATGTATTTCCAACAAAATAGTTCAATCTTAAGCCAATAAAATGAATATTTAATAAAGTACTTCAAATTTCAACCAAAGAGTACAATTTTCAACGAAAAATTTAATAGGTGAATTTTCATCTAAAAATGATCAATGTTCAGCCAAAAATAGAAAAATAGAATAGTAGAATTTTTGAAAAAAAAGAGATGAGTTCTTAACCAATAATATAAAAGTAGACTTTTCAATAAAAAAGAATTAACTTTCAACGAAAAATAGCGTGATTTTCTTATTGCACTCCTTTAATTCAGTTCGAATTCAAGCGAAAAAACGAGAATAAGGGGAAGTTTCTTGAAAACAAGGAAAAAAAGGGAATTCTTTAAAAAGGGAAAAAGAGGAGAATAGCGGAAAGAGTGTGTATTCATGTGGTTTACTTGTCAAACAAAATCACTAATTTTCAATTTTTCAAGTATTTCAAAAAATTCGTATTCATATTTATCTTTTCTATGTGTGATGTCACATTCTGCGTCAACCTCTCCCCCGTACAACACAAATCGTTATAAAACCGGTAGTTTTTGAACGGCACCTAATTTAAAAAAGACATTTTTTATATTTTAAGTCTTTTTTATTGTTGCATCAGTGACCCGTCATCCTTCTAGCTCCCACTCACCATCTGAAGAAATATCCTTCTTTTTTTAATCTCTCCCACCATCCTGGGGAAGAATGCGTCATCGCATCGCATCGCCACGACACGACGACGCGACGACCGCTCCCAGTGCGAAGCCGGTACCAGTATTGCCCAGCGCTGCTGCATATTGCCAAGCAAGAACCAAGTCGTTCTCCAAAGAGCGCGACGCGATCATCGAGGTTTAAAAACGTCTGCCACACCCACAGCTTCTGTCAATCGATAGACACTTGGAAAAGGGTCAAGTGACATCCTTACAACGTATATTTCTGGTTTCCGTCTACGAGTCGCATCCTCAAGTTCACCGGCTTTCAAGTTTCATAATAAGCGGCCGGTGAGTTCATCGCTGTTCTTTTATAAGTATAACGCGATTACACGGAGGAAGTATCAGTGAGATGTAAAAACAGATGCTAAAGTGCTGTGATTTTCAAAATTTCATCTGAAATATTTTGGCCATCAGTTACCTATCACCGATTTTCACAAATATTACATATCTTTCTCCCATTTTATTTTGAGTGCAATTGTAAGTACCGCTTTAAAATGAGTTCAATTCCTTTTCGGGTCAAGAGAGAAACTAAACGTGAAACACATTTTTCTTGGCATTCAAAGTATTTTTTCTAGTTCATTTTTAAAAGGCTATTCAATTTGAGTGGATCTAGATCTCGATCAAATGGAAGGTCCGAATTTGTAAATCTTATTAGTTTAAAGTTTTCAAGTTAGGAATATCAATGTTCAAATTGAAGCAAATTGGTATTGCCTGTATATTTTTTGTTCAATCCAACATTAGTCGTTTAACGTTCACTAGTTTCATGATACATAATTATTGTGTACTTGAAAGTAGAGTATCTGCTGATTCATAGACATTTTATAGGATTACTAAAGTGGCAAATCAAGCCGATCGTATAACTTCTAGAGTCTAATTAGTTATAAAGTTGATACCGAGAAGTCGTTATACTGAACCAGTCTAAACCAGCTTTCTGTAAATTCCAATATTTCTGTTACTATGTGAACTCTTCATTAAAAAGATTATTCAAAAATTCATAATTCAGAAAAGTTACCAGACACACTTTATGGGAATTCCGCGCATACCTATTTTCGTGACTAAGCGCAAATATTTTTCCCTCTCTGCTGTTACTATCTACCTCTCAAAAGTTACCATGAAGTACATATATTTCCACTTTGAAAATGTATTTCTTTCATTTCCTCAACTAATTTATACACATATGTCAATTTATAATCTTCTTATATTTTTATTCGTTAACCTTTGGAAACAAATGCACACTGAGAACAATTTTTGGTTCAGACAATAAACATTTTTTTCTTTCAAAAAAATTGTGTTAGATCAAGCATGTATGTGCCGTAAAACGAATTAAAGTCGCTCATGTAGGGTAAAGTTGCTCACCTCCTAATTTACATTTTTAAATTTAATTTAAAGATTATCGATTGGTTCAATTAGTAGAGCTGCCACACTTTATTTTTAAGTTTATTTAATACGAATTTATTGGTTAGCAACTTCGCTCTACATGAGCGGATTTACCCCAGTTGCTAATACTATAAGTTTTAAGGCTTCAACTAAAAAATTCGAAAATCACAAACGTTATTTTTTTGAATATTAATGACAAATAATGCCAATTAAAAAAAATGAAAGAAGATTTTTTTTAGCTAAACAATTTTATTGAGAGAACAAGTTGATGAATCAGCAGAGCTTCATTAGTATAATTTATCTGTAAATAGATCATGAGGCAGTAAATAATAATTTTACAGAGTTTAAGTAACAGAGAGTCAACAGGGGCATTTTCTACAAATGAATGTATGACTCATGGGAATAATGAGACCTAATACATCACACATGACAAATACGTGGAGTATGGAGATAATATTGAGATAAATATTAATCTCATTGGAATTTTATGATTGAAAAAAAGCTCATATGTATTTTTTATATTCTCTTACTCATGTATGGCACACACATTTTTTTGAGACGATAAAGCGATATTAACTAAAATCATAAAATTAACAACGTACTTTTATTATCACTGGCCATCGTGTTATAGAAAAGATACAAAATGTATTAAATTTCATAAAAAAATAATATACAATCTCAACTAAAGGAGGAAAAATTATTCTTTTCAGAAACACAGCTAGAATGGCAGCTTCTCAGTATTACCACGTGCAGGTGAGCATCATAGACATTTGTTCCATTATAATATCAACAGGATATTCTATTTTTCATAAAAATATTAATATTGTTTGCATAATTGTTTACTATATTCATATCTAGTGCAAATTTGAATTTTGCTTAAACGTAAAATTGGTCCAATTTTTGATGTCTATAAGTTTCACTTAAAAAATATGTATAATACCTAATCAGAAAATTTCTATATTCCTTTTGTACAATATACTTCATTTAGCCCTTCCTTTCAATTAAAAAAAATTTTCCACGATTTTTATTCAATATTTTTTACAAAACTTTATTTTACTTGCTATATATGTGTTGGGCATCCCCCCCCCCCCCAAGATTTTCATATACTGTTAGAAAACCCCAACAATATAGTATCTCTGAAAAATTCTTGAAGAGTAGAGTTCAAATTTACGTCGTAACTTTGCATTCATAAAAAGTTTTGAGTTGATATATATGAAAATAATCGATATTCTCATTAGTTTCATGTTATTTAAAAATAATTTAAAATAATCTTAAAATTATTTGTTTTCAATAATTATATTGTAAACGAAAACAAATCTCAATTTACGTATATGAAGGCTGTTAAGTAGATCTAATTATTATTTTGACAATACAATATTTTTAATGACCTAAATTAAATATTCATCATGAGTCTAAAACGATTGAAATTTTAAATAAGGACCTAGGTCTTCATTTCGCTTATTATCATTTTTACATTGATTGTGATTAATTTGAGTTTGAAAAAAAGGTTTCACGTTGTTCTGAAATACTTTTAAACGAATTTTTATTTGAAAAATTCCGTCTTTTTGATTTTCACTCATATACAATTTTTTTCATACTGTTCAATATTTACGCCCATCAGCGCTTATATTTTAGGTCACATTATTATAATTACATTATTATTATTGAAATCCTCTTTTTCAGAGGGAATTATTTTATTTATTTTTAGTATATGTTAATGAAAGTTTGTTTAAAAATTCGTTTTTTAAATATATTTAAAAGGGTTTTATTATAATTATAAAATAAATGTATAATCTAATAGAGAAGCAGCAGTATTGGAAATTAATTCTTTTCATTTTAAGCAGTGCACCCCAACAATTTACCCAGCTGATCCCTTTGACCCAGAAGAGGATGCATCCCTCCTGAGAAATGCGATGAAGGGATTTGGAACAGATGAGAGAACCATCATTGACGTCCTTGCTCGTCGGGGAATTGTGCAACGCCTTGAAATCGCCGACAAATTCAAAACCATGTTCGGCAAGGATCTCATTTCAGAATTGAAATCCGAGCTTGGCGGAAATTTTGAAAATGCTATCGTCGCTCTGATGACACCTCTTCCGGAATTCTATGCCCGCGAATTGCACGATGCAATTTCCGGAATGGGCACTGACGAGGGTGCCATAATCGAGGTTCTTGCGTCCCTCAGCAATTACGGCGTCAAAACTATATCCGCAGTCTACAAAGATCGTGAGTGAATTCTCAAATTATATTTGAACTATAATGCTGATTGTGGATATATGAATATTAGGGTAATTCAAGAAAATTATGAGCGAATCTGAAAACCCACACTATCCTAAGTTGTACCTTTTTAGTCAACTTCAACAACAAATTCAGAATCTGATATGATTTAGAAGTCCCCTATTTGAATTTCGTTTTTTATTGATTTTTTGGTAGTTTTTATTTTCTCGATAGCTTCAAAATGTATGTATTAAATTTTTATACATATAAAATCATCTTCTAGATTGTCATCATTGTAAATAATTGAATGAAAATTGAAAAATTATTTTTCAAGGAAAATAATTTCACATTTTTAATAATTTTAATGATTTTAATAATTTTAATAATTTTAATAATTCACATTTTTCTGTAATATGTAAGTTTAAAAAATTTA
Source organism: Andricus quercusramuli (assembly GCA_932178445.1). Lineage (NCBI taxonomy): Eukaryota > Metazoa > Arthropoda > Insecta > Hymenoptera > Cynipidae > Andricus > Andricus quercusramuli. Next base: position 418,666 of record CAKNXH010002236.1, on the reverse strand, counting down.
ATTATTGTATTTTATATTTAGTACACCCTATGACAAATTCCTCTAGGAAAATGTGAAAAAAGTGAGATTAAATTATGTTTTTCCTTAAAAATTAGTTTAAACATTTTCATTAAGAATTTACAGTGATGGCAATGCAAAATAAAACAATTCGGTATGTATATAAATTTACTATATGGATTTTCAAGGCATTTTGAAAATAAAAGCTAAAAAAATCAATAAAAAACGAAATATAAATATATATACATATGTGTATGTGTGTGTGTGTTTCGTGAGTGTGTTTTCAACCTTGAAGAATTGTGAGGTGAGATTCTTAGTAGAAGCATGATCCATGAGTCAATTTTTATTATCGATAGTGTCTCGGCCTTCAGCATTCTTAAACACACCTCTGGGATAGCAAAGTTCATTTTGGATGATACTGAATGAATTTTTTGATGTAGTATTTTCAGAAAGATGAGTGAGAAATTGAAGTGTATATGTGTAGTATAGTCATTAATAGTTATCACAGTTTTAAAAAGCATTTTACTTTTTATAGTTTTCAGAAGTGATCAAGATTTTACCATTTTCAAACTTTCTATAAAGGAAAATTTAGAAGAGTTTTAATTTAAAAAAATTACTCGAAATTCAAAGCGATTTTTGAAAGTAAATTATTTGTTAAGAAATTTTAATTGAGCGTGTATAAAATTGGTAGTAAAAATTTTAATGTTTTCAAAAGTGAAGTTCTTTGAAATTCACAGAAAACTCAACAGCTTTTAAAATTAAAAGTTCTCAAAATTGGAAAACTTTGAAATTTGTAAGTGCTTGAAATAAAAAGTATTTGTTTTAAAAGTTTGACATTAAGAAGTTTTAAATTTTGAAAGCTCTTGTAACAATTGTCCAAATTTTAAATTGATCCTAATTGAAAAATTTGACGTTTGAAAGCAACATCAGTTTGGAATCACGAATCTTGGAAAACTATTACAATTTAAACCTTATTGAAATAATTAAGAAGACTTTTGAATAAAAAGCAACAAAGCTTCAAAGCGAATAAAATTAAAAGCATGTGATAGAAAATTGTAAGGTTTCTTTTATATTTGAGAACGAAAACTTCCTATGCTATATAATTATAATATAATAATAATATACTATAATGAATCACTAATTAGTGGGTCAAGAAACGTGAATATCTCCTTTTTAATTGAAAAGTCTACTAATATATCTTTAGTTCAAAATTCATCTATTTTGATGAATAATTCAACTGTTTTGATGAACATTCGTCTTTTTGGTTAGAAAATTGGTCCTTTTGGAATAAAAATTCGACAGTTCTCAGAAAAGTACTTTGTTGAAAATTCAACTTTTTTCTTGAAAAGTCATCTTTTTTGCTCGAAAAATTAACTTTTGTGTTGAAAATTCGTTTTTTCGGATAGAAAGTTTATCCTTTTGGATTTAACATTCCTTTTTTGTGCAGAAAAGTCATCTTTTTAATCGAAAGTTCGACTATTTGGTTGTCAACTCAACTGGTTGGTTGCAAATTTTTTGTTGTTGTTGAAAATTTAACTGGTCGGTTGAAAACTCATTTTTAATAGTTGAAAATGGCCTTTTTTTGAAAAACGATTCAAATTTGAAAGCACTTTGAAATTTAGAAATCTAAAAGCGTAAAAATATAAAATAATTTTAAATTGAATGCACCTAACTTTGAAACTTGTAATTAAAAGCCTTTAAACTCTAAACCTTCCAAATTTAAAGAACCTTAAAATTCGGAAGCTCTTGAAACTAGAAGGATCCATATTTAATATTCGGTATTAAATTTTTCAATTTCAAAGCATTAGAATCCAATTTTTTCAATGAAATAAAACATAAATTATGAGCAACGTAGCCCCTAAAAATCAATTTATTATTTCTAAAATTTTCATATATCAAAGTGACGCTACGGTTAACAAAAAGTTCTTTATTAAAAAAACAAGAAAATTCTTTCCAACTTTTGTGATAGAAATACGAAGTGTTATTATTACAATTTAAAATGGCTATGATTGTTTGATACGGCGATACCACGCTCAAAACACCAGTTCCCGTTAGATCACTGAAGTTAAGCAGTGTTGGGCGCGGTTAGTACTTGGATGGGTGACCGTTCGGGGAATACTGCGTGTTGTTGACCCGTCGTGGGTGTGGTGCACCCACACTGGTAGTATTTATCCACCTAGAAACACTACCCGAATCGGGTAGTGAGGCAATGAACTTTCGAGTTCGAAATGCTAATCAATTTTTATTTTTTTTTTATGATTGTTTGATTGCAGTGTATGACAGCGAACTAGAAGATGATTTGAAGGGAGACACATCTGGCCACTTCAAAAGACTGCTTGTATCTCTTTCATGCGTAAGTAATTTAAAATTTATTTAATAAAAGATGAATACCAAACAAAAATTATTACATGCCTTATTGCCGGAAACAATATTTTCTGAATTTTCAAAATTTTAATATCTCGAAATCTACTATTTTCAACTGTTTCCTTTATTTATAATAATTTTGTAGGCAAGCAGAAACGAAGATTCTAGTGTAGATGAAGCTGCAGCTGTCGCAGATGCTGAAAGACTTTTGGAAGCAGGAGAAGGACAATGGGGAACCGATGAAAGTACCTTCAATGCTATTTTGATTACAAAAAGCTTTCCCCAACTTCGCAAAATTTTTAAAGAGTACGAACGCCTATCTGGAAATAGCATTGAAGATGCTGTAAAGAGAGAATTCTCTGGCTCTCTAGAAGATGGATACCTTGCAGTTGGTGAGATATAATAATGTATAATTTGTTATCAGCGACTGAATTTTAGTTCCTGATTTTCTAATCAAAAAGGTCATCAAAGGCTTTATACAATAATTGAAATCTTGATAGCGATGATTAAGGACTAAATTTCCCTCTTTGAAGTAATGCTCAAAGTTATTCTAACTGAAAATGAGAAAAGATGTGAATTTCTCTTTCATTACACAAATTTATAATTTTCAGTAAGATGCGCCCGTGACAAGACTACATATTTCGCAAAGAGATTGCATGAAGCAATGTCTGGTATGGGAACCACAGACAAAACTCTCATTCGTATAATTGTCGCCCGATCAGAAATTGATTTGGGTGATATCAAGGAAGCGTACCAAGAAAAGTATGGAAAGTCACTCGCTGGCGATATCGATGTAAGTATTTTTCAAATAACACAAATGTAAAGAAAATGAAAGATTCTCAACATTTTTACAGTTCAAAAAGACATTACCTTCCCTAAAATTTGTTTTAAAAACTTGGATTTGTATTAAAAAAACAGTTTTCTTTAAAAATTGCTTAATTTCTTAACCATATTTTTTCCTTATATTCTCCTGAAATACGAACTCGTAAAAATATTCAGAGTCATTTGACTTTCTGATAACAATAACACAATACTGCACAATAGAATTTATTTTCCTCGCATTAAAAAATCACTATTAACTTTCATTTTGCATTCCACATTTCTTTAAAACTGGCTCAATTTCAGGACGACTGTTCAGGAGACTACAAGAAACTATTGCTTGCCCTGCTCGGCTGAATTTATTTATTCAATTATTCCATTGTCTCGCATTAATTCGTGTCGGATAACAAATATATTGTAATTGAATATTTAAACACGGACTGTGTGTTTGTAATTGTAACGGTTGAAAACGGTGTCATGTGCTAATATTTTGTTTAGTAACATCTCGGTTACAGACCTTTCGATTCCAGAAATCTCGTCAACCACTCGGGAAGTGGGGAAAAAGAGTGTAAAAATTATTTATTTTTTTAACATTAAGTAACCAAATGGTTCATTATATACCACCGATAAAAAATAGTTGTCAAAAATAAATGTATTTTTATGACCAGTTCAAAACAAGGTCATCTTTATTTACCCCTAGTTTTGCATGAGTTTGTTTTTGTGTATGGTGGACTGATTTTTTTTCTTTTTTCAAAGGAACAATTTTACATTAAGGATGTTCTAGGAAATTGTTTAATTCAAAAAATGACTAAGTAAAAATAATTATACGTAGATATAATTTATAAACAAAATAATTTACTAAAAAACGTGACGAAGAGAATTGTAAAGAAGCTTTCTGGGAATATAATGACCTTTTGTAAATTATTATTGAATGAAATAATTATGACTTCAACTATTTTTTATTGTTCACGCTTATGTTTCTCTTCTAAACTTTGTTGCAATAATTAATGGGCCTTTTTATCAATTTTATAAATCATGTACACCTAGAGCAACCTTAAAGCATCATAACAAATAAATATTGTGTGTCTATCTATGTTCACTATTTAATCACGTAGGTGTCACTTTTTGGGAATCAGCATTTTCACATTTGCACATTATGTGTCTTTTATGTGCTTGTAAGAATACTAGCAGTTGACTTTAATAATTGCTACTCATTAAGAAAGAAAGAAGTTACTTAAAAGAGGAAAACATAAAAAAAAAGATTGTTATCGTCAAACGGGATAATTTCGGACATGTGCGATAAATTCGGACACCCCTAAATTCTGTAAATTAATAGGATAAATTACTCAAAACTGTTCCAAGAACCTAAAATCAGTTCAAGCCTCAACTGGTTCTAGATTCTGGTTAAAACCACCCATCTTAAGTAATTCAAACTATCATTTTAGGAATTTCCGAATTTACTCCATATGCACGAAATTAGCCCGTTTGACGGTACTCGTTATTTAAATTTAATTGATTCATAAGAATCTAAATTTTAGATTGTTAAGGTCAACTGCTTATGTGTAGTGAATAATATGTGGACACAAAAAAGCAAATTTTCTTTAATTTCCTAAAAAAATTATATTTTCCTACATTTTCTTTTATGTGTCTGAAATATAGTATAAACGCGTATTAATGATTTTAAAAGCGCTAATACAACTTCAAATTATTTTGCGTTTCCAGAGCGATTGCAGTGACGATTTGAAAAGGCTCCTGATTGCACTTTTGCATTAGTTAAAATACGTGAGACATGATCGTTCTCTTTTACGTGAGATTAACTAGCATCGGATTGGGATCATTTAATTTTAAAACCTAATGCACATTACTGTAGAAGCTATTCTGTTAATAATAAACTTGCACGTCGAAAGAACGTTGTCATTTGTACTGCTTTGTACTGGAAAATATCTTGTTTTTGCAGAGTGATTGTGACGGAGGCAGCAAAAGACTGCTGATTGCTATGCTGAATTAGGAAGCCTAGAACAACTTCAAATATATCAATTATCATTGCATTGGAACTATACCAGTCCTCTGAAATGATTTTTTTATGTAGAAGTAGATTTTATACATTTTTTTTATTTGCATCCTACAAAACGAGATTATAGATTATTATTGTAAAACTATTTAAGTTTCTTTTTCAAGAGAAATATATGTGTAGAAAATGAGAACAAAACCTTATACTTGAATTCGACCAAGAAAACGGAAGATAGTACACAAATTAACGAAGATTGGAACACATCATGACAATGAGGTGAGTATATGAAATATGTAATTTCAAAGTGATACATTCAACTTTCGAACTGCAGAATTATGTTGTTCAATAACTACTTGAACCATCGAATAATATTTTACAAAAAAGACAAATTAAACAAAAATGTATGAACTTTTTGTTAAGAACTTTTTTCTAGTTGTTCAATTAACTGAAGAATCCTTCACTTGTTGACTGACCCAATAAAAAGAATTACATAACTGTTGCCTTAAACTTCCACTGAAAAAAACGGTTTAGCTGTCCCAGCTAGACGTTATCTGGATTTCGTCTTCTAAGAAAATATAGCTGTGTTATCTGAATTTCTAGCTGTTTTAGCTAAATTATGCCATCTACAAATTATCTAGCTAATTTATCCAGATAAGTTCTAGGTGGCAAAATTAGCTAAACGGCTATATTCATATAATATATAACACAGCTATATATATAACATAGCTATAACACAGCCATATTCTCTTAAGATACGAAATCCAGCTAAACAATTTTTTTCAGTGTCTTTTATGGATTGTATGTTATCAAATGAAGATAAAAAAGTAGTTGAATTTTCGGGGTTTTCCGGACACAAATAAAACGTGACACGTAGATTATACGTGCTCTAAATATACCCAAACTTTTATACCTTTTTTGGATTTCTAGGTTGGAGCTCATCCCTTGTATCACATGTCTTTAAGTAGGGACCGACATTAATATAAATTTCCAATAAAATATTCCAATATGCAAACAATTGTATCCATCTTGTAATTTGAAATCAATACAGGACTTCCTCTATGCAAAAAAATATATGTTAGAAATGAAACCCCCTTTACCAACAATATTTCGTTTACGCGGATGTCACATAAACAATTATTTATTTATTATTATTTATTCATTTTATTCACATTCAAGTAGTTTTTTCTCTTGAAGTATTGATATTGAAATTAGAAAATTATGGCAAATTATAATTTGATTGTTGAAGCGGGGTCCAAACAAATGACTTGATTTTTAATGTACACCTTGTGTTTATCTTGTTTCAGAAGGATGAATAAATATTTTAAATAGGCTTTTTTCAAAATTGTTACGCAACCCGGAAGGGATTTTTCTGTAGAAGGTGTTCTGACGAGAACAGAGTTTTCTGTAGAATTATAGCGTACGAAGCGAGAATCTTGAAATTAATTTCGAAAAGCGGGTTTTTATTTTTTAACTTGTTTGTTTATTTTTTTGCAAATTTCGGGTCTGAAAAAGTTGAATTAGGAAAAATTCTCTACGAAAAAGGTTCTATTAATTTTTTACGATCCACATTTTTGGAACAACAGCCGGGCAAAGTAAAAAAACTGATAAAAAGTGTTGAAAACTTGCACACAGACTAGTTCTGGAGTAATATTAGATAAATGTATGCACTAACTTTTAGTAAAATCAATGTTAATAAATGAATAATAAACTGAAAACTTATTTCGCATTGATTATAAATAATTTTATTCATGGAATAAATGTTTTCTATATATACGTGTATTTTGACAATTATGAGCCTTCTCATGAAAGGATTAAAGACTACTATCTCGAAAAATTTAATGATCCGTTTTGTTGTTGAAATAAAAAAAAATAGTGAATACCATAAGCGTATCGAAAAATTTAATTAGGAACTTGATTGTTGTAATGTAAAAAAACTGCACAAGCATTGGCGTTGTGCAGGGCTCAGCACTTTCAAACAAGTGTTGACTATAATGACAAGCGCGTGCATCCAACAAAAAAATTTGAATAAACTCATATCCTGTATTATATAAATAGCCTACCAAAATAATCTGCGATGCAAAAAATCTGCCAAGTACATCTATACATGAATTTCTGAAATCAAAGTTGGCCAAGTAACTTGGAAAAAAAATATTCATAATGAAATATGTTACGAAACTTTTTTTATAAAGTGCTCTATAACAAATTTTAAATAAATCTAAAAAATGTCATTTTAAACATTATAAAACTCGTCATTCGATTGGATGTATTAGGCTGCAGAGATAAGCACAGGTGAAAAAATATATCAATAAGGATATCGTATTTTTTTAATACATCCAGGCGATTAACAAAATTATATCGAAAAATCTGTAGCAACATATTCTCGATATATACTGCGAGAGTTTTCAATACCTTAAATCATTTTCAAAATTTAACTTTTTAGGTTAACTATGAATTAACATTTTTTACACTATTATAAATACGTAAAATTTTAAAAACTATTGAAGATGTCGAAAATGTTTGCAATATCGAGTATATGTTGCCACAGAATTTTCATGAACGCAACTGTGGTCAATCGGTTGGATATATTAGTCTGAAAATTGGTTGTTTTTCCTTTTATTATTCTCACAATATATCTAATCCATTTACATAAAATCACGCTTAAGCTTATTTTTTAATGGTTGGCCAATCAGCCGGCAAGTTTCATTGAAATCGGTTGAAAATTACGCCAACAATCCAAAAAAGGTCTAAAAGTTTAGATTATTCTAGATAAGGAAGTTTTTTCTATCGATGCTGGATGATCCGTTAGAGTCGAGGTGGAAGACTCATGTTGCATTTCTCTACGCTTAGATATTTTGCGGATACTTAAGAAAAGGTAAAACAAAAACACAAGACTTGATACTTAGCCGAGGGGTTCCTTTTGCAACCCAGTTAAAAGTACCAAAAGAATTTTTCGTACAAATCAATATAAATTAAGCTATTAACATTTTTTACTCATAAAAAATATTCTCTTTAAAAAAAACACGATAAATATTGATCTGAGAATTTCTACGCATGAAAGTTTTAGATCTCACAGAAATATACACTTTTTCATATTTACATTAATTTATAAAATAAATATTTTTCGAGAAAAACCAACCACGCGTCGTCCTAGTGGTCGGCACTTTAAATCAAGGACCTCGGAAAGGTGGGAGGAGTTCGAAGGTATCTGATTAAAAGGTCCATTTTTTTTGGTGTTAGGGAAAGGTTTCGGTGTGAGAGTTGGGAGGTGGTGTGTGCCACGTACCTCCCTTCACTTACACCGAATCCCTTTCTCAACGCCAAAAAACGACGCATCCTACTATCCGCTTACTTTTTACAAATAAATAATAATATGTCCATTTTTTAAACCGAAAGAGATTTAAAGGAAAGAAGCAAGGAAAAAGAACCCTAATTTCGAAAAAGTCTGAATTGTTTAATCACATTTTAAAAATTCTATTAATTTTTATAAATTCCTAAGTCTATAACTTTTCTGATAAAAAAAAAAGATTTTAAAAAACGTAGGTAAATACTTTTTAACTTTTATTTAAAGTTTGTACAAAATAAAGGAGAAGGAAGGAAATGAAGAAACGGGTTTCGGCGGTCTTCTTCTTTCTTCCTTCTTCTTTAAGAATTTTCATTCAAAATTGTCCAAACTTTTCCTCCTACTTAAGAATTTAATTTGTGGTTTGATTGGGAGATAAAATTTATTTGTTTTACAAATTAGCAATTTAATCAAAATTTGAAATAAAATGTATGTGCCGAGTACATTGTGAGCAGTTCTCGCCGTTCTCGCCAACTCCATTCAGTCAGTCGCACAGCACAGCGGTGTCTGACTGCGACGGTCTGTGTCCACTGGTGCGCTGTGCCAGCAGTCGGCAGTGGTACCGTCTGGTCACGGTCAGTCTCGCCTATTTTTACCGATGCTCGAGAGCGAGTCGCCGACCAAGTGGTAAAGGGATTTCTTTGGGACAAAAAAATAGGACGTTATTGGGGCATAAAAGACCAGTATTGGACCACTATCAGAACAGTATGATTGGGACGAAAAATACAAGTATACGGCTGCTAAGTACTATGGACGTATTCACTACGGATGTGTTTATTTGTGCTCATTTTATGAGCATTTTACTTCCTCATAAGTGTCAAATAAATTTGCTTCCTCATAGAGGGAGGGTTTGCCTAACAAAAGAAAAAAATGGATACTTTCAATATTGTTCAAGTTTATGTTTCTGTCTTTCCGAAAATTTTATTTTCAGAAACCAGAGGGCCTACCAAAATGTTAATTGATGTGTTCTGTTACAATAAACAACTTTTTAACGTACGGTAGTCTTACATTTTAAATTAAAACCTCGTAGAATTAGAAACGATATACATTTTCTTAAAACTTTCTTAGTAGCTGTTGATAAATCAATAATGGTCTTCTAGAGTTCGTCAATAGTTTAAAAACGATATTGGTAGGTTATGGTAGATCGTGAAAACTTCTTGATTTTTGCAATCGATACGTCTCGAAGATGCGAACAAATATATGATATACATTACAGTTGTGTGCCAATATTAAAAAAAAAATGATTTGCATCAAGATAAACATATTTTTTCTATTTATAAATCGGTATTGCTAGATCATAGGAGATTACCAATTTCGTCCATAGGTCATTCGGCGTGTCTCGAAGACAGAAACAAACATGTCAAATATAGTACGGTAGTACTCCTAATACGAACAAAGTTTTTCTCATATAAACAGAATACACCAATTTTTTCGAAACTTCATAAATCGGTACTAGTCGATCATAAAAGGTTCACCGATACGTTAATCGATGCGTCTCAAGGAGGCGAAAAAATACTCTACATGTAATATTGTCGTCTTTCGAATATCAAAAGAGTTCTTCTTATATAAACAGAATAAACCATTTTTTTGAAACTACATAAATCGATACTGGTAGGTTATAAAAGTTTCAACAATAGGTCGATCGATGGGTCTCAGAAACGCGCACGGATACGCTAGATATCGTATCGTTGTATTTTGAATATCGAAAAAGTTTTTCTTATATAAACAAGATGAAATTTGTCTTTATAATAAATCTCTAAGCGCAAGAAAAAACTACTTCTAAATGATTGATCTAGCTCAAATCCTATCAGACCTAGATATCAATTGGAGCTACACTTCTTATAACCCTTACTTGCTTTTTTTCCTAATTTTGTTTTGAGTACCTAAACGTGAAGGAAATCGCTTTACATCAATATTTGTCAATAATTCGAGACTGCCAGTACCTATTAAGGACATTGGCATAGCGCTGCACTAGTTTACGTGTTTGTGGTAACTGTTCAATATTGAAAAATAAAAAATTAATGCATTTTTTTGGTAAAAATTGTCATTTTTTCATTTTTATTTGCTTCTACACATTTTTTAGTGTACTTAAATTTAATTTTTGGCTATATAAACCATATGATCTTTTAATATAAGCCTTTGAAAAATTCCATTCAAATCTTCAAAGAAATATATCCAATAGTTGATTTTTTATTATAGTTTTTATGGCTGGGGTGGCCGACATCCCAGTGTGGCAAGCGTGTTACTCCGCGGAGGTGTGGCAAGCAAGGGTTAAATTTCACGATCGTAGCTCTTTTACTTTTGGAGATATGGTTAACAGAAGGAAGTTACACACATACACACACATGCATACACGGACATTTAACAAAAATTTATTTCCGAGCTCCTGGGGTCAAATTATATCAAAATATGTCAAAAAAGTCTATTTGAACATTTACGTCAATACAAATCTCCCTCTATGAGGAAGCAATAATTAAATGATCATTTTGTAAGGAAAAATTGGTTCTTTTGAAGGATTAATTAGCGTATGCAAATTGGTGTGTTTAAATCTTGGTTATTGATTTTTTAAAGATTTATTTTGGCATATTTAATAATTGAAGCACTTTCAAAATGTATGCCATTCTTTTTTTGCGTGTATTTACACAATATATTACCCGTAGTCCAATGGCATACACTAAATAATCATTCCGTGTTATTAGAGAAACTAAGCCAATTTCAAAAAAGTACGACTAACACATGTTTACGCCGTAATCGTATGCCAAGTACTTTTTCAGGCTTTACATAACAAAAATAATAATTCTGTAAAATGGCATACGCGAATTGCTTGTTTTTAGAATTCCATTCTTCTTCAAGTTTCATTAATTATTTCAAAGTTTCATATACATGGAAACCGTACGTCAATAGCTTTTTCACTAGATTAACTTTGTTCAAAGTTTCACAAACACCACTTTACATATGCTAATTAATCATTCAAAAGCATTAATTTTTCAACGCAAATTGATCATTTAATTATACTGTCAGAGCAAGCCAGCGGTCTTATTTTATTTGCTCATAACTCGTCAAATATCTATAATATTTATCACTTAAATTGCTATGCACGAACTAATCGTTCCTGTTTACTGTCACTATCTCCTGGTATATTTTTGTGATAATCATCAAGGATCGTACCTTAATGGAGTACTACACGTTAAACATTTTTACATTCTCATTCTAATGAGAAGGTATTGGTTTTATGTAAAATTTGACTTGGTCGGTTTTCATCAAATCTCCACGTTTTGAGACCCCCTGAGCCAGAAAAAAAGGTTTTTATCAAGGTGTCTGTCTGTCTGTCTGTCTGTCTGTCTGTCTGTCTGTAGGCACGATAACTTTCGAAAAAATAATCAGATTGGGTTGTGCTTTGGCACACTTTTTTAGGGCCTAAAAAGAAAGAACAAGTTCGTTAACCAGCTATTTCGGATGAAAATTCAAAAAGTGAGCACATTTTGAAAATTTTTGAGAACACTTTTTTTGAAGTTTTGGAAATTCTATGGACGGTTATTAGTAGGAAGCAAAAAGAGAAAAAAAATATCCTAATGACTTTTTCAGATAAAAAAAAAATTACCAGAGTTATAGCATTTTCAAAATTCCAAAAAACAAACGAAAATGAACTTTTTAAGCCGAAAAACGCACGTTATGAAAAAAAGTCAAGAGAAGAAAAACGTTGCTTTTTGAACACCTTACAATATTTTCATAATAACTTTTTGAATTTTTCAAAAAATAAAAAATTTAAATTCTGATCGCACAACAAAATAATGAGAAATCAAAAATTCCATTTTGCTGTGAAACTATGCAGGATACGACAAAAGATGACTGGACCAAAATTATGCACCTAAAAAAGATCTACAAATTTGTTATTATTTACTTTTTGATATGACGCGTAGTTTTTGTTTTATTTATAAAAAACAGCATTGAAAATAGAAAAAATAAATTTTTAGACGAATAACACAAGCTACGAAAAACATGACGAAGACAACATTTGTTCATTCAAAGAAGAAGTACAAATTTGTTATCCATCATGTTTCGATAGGACGCGTAGTTTTTATTTTATTCGTGAAAATAACATTGACAGAAAAGAAATCAAATTTTTGGAAAACTTTGGAAAAATCCATTTTCGTTGTAAGAATATATTCAAAATGAAAAAAATAACTTCTTTGAAAAACGGAAAATCTGAAATAACATTTTAACTAATAAGATTTGTCGCTTAATTTATATAATTATTCTTGATTTGAAATCAAATATAAATCGCGAAGCGCGACGCCCAAATCGCGCGCCGTAAGTGCGCTCAAACTTTTTTGTTTCTATTATACGGTGCACAGAACCTAACGTGGAACGCAAGGTTCAAATGAATTTGAAATCAAATATCGAGCGCGAAGCGCGAGCATCTGGATGAGAATGTGTTCCTTAAGGTCGATAGAACCTTGAGTAAATAAATTTCCTTTTCAGTCTAAAATAAAAACAAATTTAACAATCACTTCATATGTAGAGGTTTTGATAATTTTCTAATATTTAGAAATAAACTTTTTCTTTTCATCGAAGTCGAACACGAAGTTCAAAGATCTAGAGGAATCGAGCGTAAAGCGCGATGTGAATACGCCCGAGCGCGTAGCGCGAGGTGAATACATAATCGAGCGCGAAGCGCGAGATAAATATATGATCGAGCGCGAAGCGCGAGATCCAACAGTCGCGCGCCCTAGGCGCGCTCAAACTTGCGAGCGAAGCGAGCCGCGCGCGAAGCGCGCGATGAGAATGTGCCCGCGAAGCGGGCAGATTTTTTTTTATTAATTTGTTATTTAACCTGAAAAATGTAATTGTTTGTATTTAGGTTATCTACTTAGCCCCATTTATTGATGTTTCCTCAAAAATATATAGATTTAGTAAATATACTTTCGCTGAATGGAAATTTGAATTTAATTCCTGGATTTGTTCAATTATTGCAAAACAAATTATTCAATATAATTGTTATCCACTGCATTTAGGGAATTTGAATGCATTAATTACATATATTTTGTTATTAAACTGTGCAAAGTTGATGTTTAATTGCGAAAAAGTACCAAAAACCAAAAATAATTAATAATTAATTTGGAATTTCTATGCATAAACAATTTTTCTCCCCTGCGAAAACATTTCCTTTTTTCTGACGAACAAAACCTGTGCACAATAAACTGCCATTAAACAACATTTCTGATTATTAAAAACAATTTCTATAGACATATTCACTTATTTCCGTATATTTCCTTATTTGGCATTTCTAGGCAAATAAACTTTTTTTTCTGCGGAATCATTTCTTTTCACCTGAAGAACACATATTTTACCGAATAGACTGTCATTTCAATAACATTTTTTATTGTTATAAATAAATTAACTTATTCGGCATTTCTATAAATAGAAAATTTTTCTTTTCTGCGAAATCATTTCCTTTCATCTGAAGAACAAAACTTGTGCACAATTGACTCCCAACGGCCATCCAGCAACATTTGTCATTGTTATAAATAATGTTCACAAACAAATTCACTTATTAGACTGCCAATGCTATTGGTTATATTTGCTATGATCCTATCAGAAAACGTTGAAATTTAAAAAGGAAAAATAATTAAAATTCCTAGAAGTACAAAAAACGCACTGCGAGCGCGGCTAGAGTCGCTCGCAAGTTTGAGCGCGCCTATAGGGCGCGCGGCTTTTGAATCTCGGGCTTCGAGTTCGATTTATATATTAATCTCGCGCTTTGCGCTCTCTTGTGCATTTCCCTCGAGTTACGCGCTCGGTCTTTGTACTCCCTCCATATTTGTGCACAGACCTTTTAAAATTAAAGGTGAGAGCATCAACAACTGTCATTTGAATTTTTTGCTTTGTTTTTCAAAAATTCCCAATTTTTTCTTTAAAGTTATATAACTTTTGACCTAATTGAGGCGTTTGAGATTTCTGAAAATATTAAAAGTCGATTTTCCCAAAAAAACCTACACTTATATTTTTTGCCAATTTTTTTTTAAATTTGCACTATCATAAGGAAAATACTTTGTGTGTTTTATGTAGGCTGAATAACTTTTGTGGCCAGGAGAGTTATTTTCATAAAATCGAATTTTCGCATTTTTCTTGCAAACAAAAACAGATACGAAAAAATGCGAGAAAAAAAAATTAGCACATATAAAAAGTTCTACAAAAAGTTCCTTTACTCCTTTATGATATCTTGTAACATTTCCGAGGAAAATAACAAAATTCAATATTTCTTTCGGAAACTACACGGAAAAAAATACTTTTTCAATGTAAAAAAAAATTGATACTTCAACAAAATAAATTTGTAAAGATTGGACTATTAAAAAAAATGGGTTAAATTAACAAAGTTGGCATTGTTAGTAAAATCTTTGTAACAGTGACAAAGTTGTTCGTTTATATAATATAATATATCATTATTAAGAAAAATTTTTAATTTTAATAAATAATGTTTAATGTAATAAATAATCCTGTTTGTCAGAGTAACAAATAACTTTGTTAGTTATGAATTGCTTTCATGGTAATAATGTGAGTTTGTTATTTCAGTAAACAGGTTTTGTTATGGAATTAACAAAGTTGGCATTGTTATTTTAACTATGTTTTATTTGTCAATATAATCATGTTATTTGATAAAACAACATTATTTTCAGTAACAAATTATTAGATTGTTAAAATGACAAAGCCTTTTTTTTCTGTGTACAGTTGCAGCAGAGCAGGCAATTCTTTGAATTGTACAAATCTGTTATTAACTATATTATTACATATTATTGTGAATCTAAATTGTTCATTTATATATAAAATTTGAAAAACAAGTTGAAGGACTAGAAATATATGGGCAATTCCTGTGAAAGGGGGCACACCCCACCTTTTTTATTTAAAAAAATTTGCATTTATATAAAAAAGATATTCTATAAGTTTTATGCGGGCTAAACCAGTTTCGTGGTCCAGAGAATGTTTTGTTATGAAAATTGCATTTTTTTAATTTTCTCGGAAATGGTTATACAAGATATCATAAATGAGTAGAGGAACTTTTTGTAGACCATTTTTAGCTGTGCCAATTATTTTCTTCACATTTTTTCGTATCTGTTGTTTGCAAGGCAAATGCGAAAATTCGCCTGCCTGATTTGAAATGGATTCGTTCAAGTATTATTTCAGGGCTATATACAGTTTCAGGTATTACAGTAAGACTTAGAAAAAACAGTATCGAGTGGTAAACTAAAATAATACCACTGGTAGGAACTTAGATTCATTTGTTTTACATTGAAAATAACAGCATAAAGTTATTATATTCAAAAACAGGAAGCAAAAAAAATAATACCATAAAAAAAGAGATCTCTAGTTTTTACGCAGTGATGTATATTATATTTATTTCTGTACCTCCGTCTGGAACTGCTTAATTATTCATATATTGCAAAATAATGTAAAAATCTTTTTTTTTCATGATTACTTTATTATTTGGTCCTTATTTTACACTAATTTTTTATTCTTAACTACCCTGAAAAATGTGTCATTTCAATAAAATTATATGATTAAAATTCATAATATGCATTGATATTAAAACAGACGTATTTTCATTGTTTTGTTTTTATAATTAATATAAGTGCACATCCTACACTGTTAGAAATATGTTGAAAATTCAACCACTTTTCAACCACTTTTGTGGTTGAAATCTCGTTCATCCACGAAATTGACATAAAATTCAACCAATTGTAGTTGAAAATTCAACTAGACGTTTTCGCATACACAATGTCTCGCGAGGAGTTATTTCGTACGTTTGTGTCGTGAGATCTAGGAAATTAATAAAGGACATAATATTGAGAAAAAGAAGCAGCTTTGAAGAAGAAAAACAAAAGGTACGTTGGAATAATATTATCATAATGGGAACATTTCATTCACGTTAGTACTAACTGCTCTATGTTTTTTTAGGTTATGTTTACAAAAACGAGTGTTGAAAAGTTTGTCTAATTGGGCGCGCAACTCATTATGGTATTATAATTCCAACGTACCTTTTGTTTTTCTTTCCTTAAATTTGCTCATATTCCTAAATATTATAGGCATTTTTTTAAACAACAAAATATCACACGATTGTGTAATCCACACACGACACAAACGTGTTAAATAACTCTGTGATTCCTTATCAGAATTCTTTCGGTACAGTTAGTGAATTTCAAAGCACAGTATTTTCCAGGAATCTTTATGGATTTTATTCCAGATTAAAAAAAAAATTATAATTGCTTTGAAAGTCACTATCTGTGCCGGATAAAACTTTTTCTCGCTACTGAAATTTCAATTACATGTTGTTGAAATTTCAACTACATGGTTGAAATTTCAACCACTGCATGGTTGAAATTTCAACAACGGTAATTGTATAAAACTTCAACCACATGTGGTTGAAAATTCAACCAGATATTTCTAACAGTGTATAAAAAAATTGGTTAATTGAAATTTTATTGCACCCTGTGTCGTTTTTCCAAAAACTTAATTTTTTTAATTTTTAATGGTATTTTTTACGCTTAAAATAAAAACTGCGCCTTTCATCAAAAATGATTAATAAAAAAATTTGTAGATCTTTTTTATGTTAATCGAACAACATTTGTCTATTAATTTTTTTTTGAGCTTTGTGTCCTTTTTCAAACAAAAAATTATTTTTTATTTTTAATGTTATTTTCTACGATTAGAACAAAAACTACGTGCTTGTGTCGTTTTCCCAAAAAATGTATCTTTTATTTTAATGTTTTTTACGAATGAAACAAAAACTACATGCCCTTTCAAAAAGTGAATAATAAGAAATTTGTAGATGTTTTTCAAGTGCACGCAGTTTCCGCTTTTTCATATTTTTTCGTATCTTGCATAGTTTGACCGCAAAATGCAAATTTTTTCTTCTCTTGGCTTCTTTGCAGGTCGGCATTTAGAGGTACACAGATGGTATCCAACTAACGTTTCACATGCGCCGATGGAACACTCCCAACTGTGCACGTGCATAGATGTTACTCTCCTAATTGTGCACGTTTAAATTATTCCGATCAGGTTTTCAACTCACAAGTCCACGTGTACTGATGGTACACTCCTGAATGTGAACGTGGACTTGTCAGTTGAAAATCTGATCAAATTATTAGACGGGCACAGTTGTAAGAATCCCATCTGTTCACATGAACTGTTGGTTGGGTACCATCTGTGCACGTGAAAATGTAGACTCAAGCCAATCAAATTCAATAAAAGTACACTGTGTCTCAACTCTCCCTTGAGGATCTCTAAGACGACGTACATTCAGAATACATACTGCCAGATACATTTGAAAGCTGTGTAAAACCATTGAAAGTAATTTTGATCCTCTGGCCGATAATAATTTGTATCGATCGGCCGATAAACATACATAGCACTCAACTGTTTCACACGAATTGTAAATTATATCGCTACAAGGGATCTATCTGAACTGAGGGGCTGATAGCAAAAGCGGAGTAGAAAAGTCGTCGGAGCAAAAACGAGTTAAAAAGAAACAAGAATAACGAAGATTGTATCATATATTATGATATAACGATATAACAGTACGGTAGATTATATCATGATCTATCATTGTATTACACTTTTATGTTATAATATACAATACAATCCTCGTTATTCTTGTTTCTTTTTAACTCGTTTTTGCCCGCATTATTCTTAACTCGTTTTTGCTCCGACGACTTTTCTACTCCGCTTTTGCTATCAGCCCCTCAACTTAGGATATAAAAAGCTCGCAGGCTTTTTATGTGAAAAGTTTCGGTTGTAATAATAAAATTATATTTCATATAGATTTTAATTCATGATATGAAATATGTGATAAATTTTAAAATATTGAGTTTAGAAAATATTGCAATGGATGAAAGTTGTGTGTATTTCAAAAAGAAATAAGACTGTAATCGTAAAATGTTTAAAAGCAATGCTGTTTTGTGAATTTTCGATATGGCAGGGTATACCTCAACATTATAGTAATTTATAAATCACCTTTAATTATAGAGGAAAGTTAATGCTTTAAGGACCATTAGCGTAGTAATTAGTAGTAAAATAATAAAGTATAACTAGCTGTGAATTCGATTTCGAGTGTTTCCACTTTGTTTGTATTTATAATTATATGGTGCTCATTTCACGAGCACTTTGCTTCCCGTTAGCAAATGTATTTGCTTCCTCATAGAGGAAGCATTCATTTTTTTCAATAATAGACAAACCAAAGACTTTATTTCGATCAATTTAAAAATATAAATTTACAAAGAATACAAAATTACAAAATAATTCAAAAAATGTTTTAAATACAAAGACAAATCAGACAAATCAAATCTTGTATTCGAAATGATAATTTTCCGAATTGGAAAAGGGAAAGGAACAGTTCTGTCGCACCCTATCCCTTTTCCAGCTTTATGATTCCTTTACACTGTTAGAAAAATCTGTACTAGATTTAGTATACATGTAATGGAAGCAAGAATGCACATGAAATTAAATTTAGTATACCAGCGTACTGTAAATTTAGTATATGCATATAATGAATTTAGTATGCACGTACATGAAATTTAGTATACGCGTATACTAAATTCAGTATACATGTATACAGATGAAACATGTAATCGAAGAACAAAGTTTTAATTTTGAAATAATCATATCGTTAAGCTACACATACGTTGATAAATTGACTTCCAAAGAGAAGACTTCGCAGATCCTCGCAGAAAGAAGCCGAACCTTGTAGCATGACAGAGAACTCCAACAAATGCAGTGGCATCGAGTCTGCCACCGGTCACGTTGCTCGACTCGCGTGAATTGGAACGCGCTTGCGCAGCTGAATATATTAAACACGTATATGAATTTTAGTATATAGAAACTATAAAATTCATATACGTGAAAGAAACTTACTGTACACTTAATAAATCTA
This sequence comes from Andricus quercusramuli, assembly GCA_932178445.1. Lineage (NCBI taxonomy): Eukaryota > Metazoa > Arthropoda > Insecta > Hymenoptera > Cynipidae > Andricus > Andricus quercusramuli. The sequence goes on along the minus strand of CAKNXH010002236.1, from coordinate 399,211 downwards.
GTATACATATAACTTCACACCGAAAAAACGATATTCTAATTTTAATAATTTCCCACTAAGTTTAAGAAAATTTGCAACCTAAATAGGTGCCAAGAATATATTCTTAATGTACGATGGAGGACCTCTTACCTTAAGAATATATATATGCTTGTCTAACTGTAAGAATTCCCCACTAAGTTTAAGAATAGTTGCATCCGAAATCTGTCGCAGTAATTGTATAATAAGTGACGAGCTCGAAGAAATGCAACCAATTCTGAGAATAAATCGCATGTGTACATCTCTAACTCTATCTCTCTCCCTTCGCAGAGAACGTTAAAGTGAGAAAAGCTTGATGTCACACGCCAACGAATAAATAATGTAGAGAGGTTATGTCTCGGTGTGGTACAACGGTATTCAACCTCACTGTCACATCACACCTTTCTCACTCTAACTTTGTCCGTAAAGAGAAGCAGATGGATGTGCACACGCGATTTATCATTAGAATTGGTTGCATTTCTTCGAGCTTGTCACTTATTACGAATTCAAAAACCTGATCGAAAATCACGTCTCACAAAACATTAAAATAAATGATTGAACAGAGCAAGGCGCATTTCGTCCTTTGGTTAGAAGATACTCTTCGATTGAGAATTTCGCTTACTTCATTAAGAATATTACTAAGAATATGCGTGTAAGAATATGACACTCTCAATATTAGAATATCGTTTTTTCGGTGCATAAAAGAAATTTAGTATACGTAAGTATACTAAAATTACAAAGTGTAATGAATTTAGTAAACGTATGTATAGAAAATTTTATTTGCCCGTGTATACTAAAATTGCAAGCATTTCTAACAGTGTACAAAAATTGTCAGAATTACTCTATTTGAAAATGTATGATCAAAAAGTCTTTTCTATTCATGCGTCAATTTTGAATTATGTCGATGAAAAAAGTTTTTCTGTCTAAAACTGATGATTCAGATATTATAAATCAGCATAACTTCCCTAATCTTCAATAAAGTGTATATTATTATTATAGATCAATCGATTTGCCTCGAATCAAGAAATCTTTTCCGTTCTTGTATCAATTTTGAGTTACGTTAGTGAAAAAAGTTTTACTATAAAAAACCGTTTTTTCAAATATTATGCATTAGCATAGCTTCCCTACTCTTCAATAAAATGTATCAATGTTCTAATAGGTCAAGCGATTCGTCTTGAATCAACAAAACTTTTCTATTCTCGCATCAACATCCCAGGTAGAAATACACCACTGGCCCAGTACTGGCCCAGTACAGCCTGCCGGAGTTCCAGTACTGGCTGGCTGTACTGGTCCAGTACTATGCCAGTACTGACTTGTAATGCTTGGCGGTAGTGGCGTGCCAGTACTGGCGCTGTACTAGCTGTCAGTACTGGGGCAGTACTGGCCAACCACTGGCATACTAAAATGCCGGTGGTTACCCAGTAATGCAAAAAATGCTAAAAAATAGTTATTTTTCGTAATATTGTCCATTTTCCATATTCTGCCGAATTGATCACACATGCAATATTGCATTTTTCAAATAGAACAAAAATCTATCTGTATGTCAAACCGGTTTGATTTCCTTACATTATTACAATTTTTTATATAAGAATCGCTCTTTTTTTTTAAGAAAAATGGTTTTGAATTCAAGTCAAATCTTCGAAAATTTATTTATTCGAATATTCGATTAGGTCGAATTTCGAAGTTTCTGGTTGACTCTTGGATCCATTTTTACCCAAAAAAGAAGAATTATGATTGAAATTTAAAAAAAAAATGGAAATCAAGCCGTTTTGGCATTGTTATATTATCGGTTTTGAAAAATCTGTTGACAAAGCGTATCTAAATAAAACGTAAAAAGGACTTCACATCTCTAGTTCAAAAGTACAATTAACTCTGTAGAAAATTCAGTGCGATATCAAACAATAATGTATAATTGTCAAGTTGATCTTATATTTATTCTAGGTAAAAGTTACATCAGTAATTTTGTCTAACGTGTTTTTCACAAACGTCGTCTTTACAGCTGCATATATTGAGTTTTAAAATATTTGAAAATTCTTTAAAAATTGAACGAAATGAGTAATACTTTATAATATAAATATATCATACGCAAAAATATTTTTTTTTAAATTAGCACCTTAGCTTAAACAGACCTTGAAGCTTCTTTCTCGCTAAGTTTCTGGTTGTATGTTGTTTCTCGATGCCAGTTGTCGTTGTTTCGCCAGTTCTATTCTTTCTCTCTTTCCTCCTTCTCGATCTGTAGCATTAGATAGCCATCTGCTTACTTTAGAAAGAATTATTTCCTTCGTCGCCGAGTCTTTGAAATTCTCTAATAACAGTCCTGAAAACATTACAATAAAAAACTTAGAGATGATTTTCCAAAAAATTACGAAGCTAGAAAAAAATTATTATAACATACTCTCTAGGCATTTATAGCATCTTGTGTTGGAAAAATTCTTCTTTGAGACTCCTCTACAAGGTTTGCCTGTTCCAGTGTACTGAAGCTGCACGTCTTTTGAAATAATGGAAGATAGCACTATCCCTATAACGTCATTTAAAGATTTTCCTCGATTCGCGAGAAGAAACATGTATTCCATCTGAGAGAAAAAAAAACAGAATTTATAAAAGCTCAAACGTTATAAGAAGATGATAAACTTGATACTTGCCACATGTTGTTGGGCTGTTTCGTTGATTTTAACTTCCTCATCGAATTTTACAAATTCATCGTACAATCCTATTGGTAAATTACGCAGTATAGGCTTATCCAGAAGTTGGGTAACCGCAGCAGAAGCTTGCTTTACTTTTACTGCATCCGAGATGATATCGAGACGTTTGTTAATGTGATGTAGGATTCTCCTTTCCAAAAGCTCAAGCGACTTCGTAAATTTGTCAGTTATTCTTAAATAAATTTCTTCAAGTCCAATATCACCTGTAATTATTATATATTAATTTTTAGTACAGGAATTAGCATGAGCAGGAATAAAGATATATAATTATTTAGTGATTACAATTTCCTAATGTATCAAAGTTGATTCCTGTTAAATCATTTGGTTTGTTTATAATTAAGTTACATACAATAATTCGATTTAGAACTAATTGTGTTTTCATCGTTTCTGAAATATAGTGCTAAATGACTAACCTTCTAATTTGCCACAGCTGATGCACTTTTCCATCCGAAGAGCATAAGGAGAGTGTCTTTTAGGAGGTTTTGTTTTTGGCTTATAATTGCGTGAATGTTTGTCCTTGCTTACAACTTTGGATTTTTGTTCAGTTTGTGGTGTATGAGCCACACTCTTCTCCACCTCTGCTGGCGAATTCTGTCTTTTTTCCGGATTTTTTTCACTGGAGAATTCGGTTTTCTTTTAGCGGGAGAATTTAGTCCTTTTTCCACATTTTTTTTCGTTGGAGAGTGCTTAGGCGAATCGCTCGTCTTGTTTTTAGAATGTGATGGTTGTGAAATTCCAGATTTTAATTTTTCAATCTTATCTAATGCATCCAGTGAACTTTGTTCTCTATTCTCGTTAGTCTCCTTTGGAGATTCAGGTGACTCTGTAGTTCCAGGTTTAAGTTTTTTGGCTGCACTTTCCGTAATAGCGTGATCTTCCAGCGAAATACAATTCACTGATTCCTTATGCCCTGGATCAGCTGAAGAGTTTCTTCGTTTACGCTTTTCAGATTTGCGTTTGTTTCTCCTTGTTTTTTCTACAATGGTGTCTGAGTCACTAAGTGTACCTTCATCGTCAGCAGACGAAATTTGTGAGCCTGTGGACACGGGCGTTTCCCCTCTAAATAATTCAACTTTTTTCTTCAAAAGATGAACTGTTTTCGCTGCATTGAACAGTGTTTCAGCCGTCTCCGTGCACTCGGAATCAGAAGTCCTACTCTCGTTCGAATTTGTGATTTCTTCGTCACTCAAGCAACTTTGCTCAAAAGTGCTAGTGTCGATATGGGCACTTGAAAATGCCCTATCGAGCCGTCGTAAGCCCTGCTCAAGACTGTCTGCAATAAATTATAATATTCAACTTCATAACTATCACGACTAAAAAAAAATTGACAGGTTTTAACCACGAAATTCCAAAGATGCACCGATGGTATGAGCAAATATTGTCTTACCTGCTTCTTTTAAAATGAAAATCTCCCATTTTTTCCACTTTGGGCTTGGCAATTTACCACACTGTACCCACTCCTCTACAAACTGATACTCGCTTGTGGGTGGGTATCTACAATACCATTTCTTTGATTTTTTTTTATAAATCGTCCAGAATCTAGGAACAAGTTCCACGACTCTCTGCCCTTCTTTATTTAATTTTACAAATTGTACTACGACGTAGGTGGTACTTTTAGATAATGATGTTTGCTCGCTCATTGTACTTGTGACTGAGATTAAAAAACTAAAAATTAAATTAAAATTAGTTATTATATGCTTTACAAAAAATAAAATCCCACGAAATATAATTTTCTTAGATTCAGAATGGCTGTTTTCATTGACGGAAAAAATAACCGGACATTTCCCTGTTCACAAAAATTTTCACGGTAAATGAAATTTAAATTCGAACTTTTTAAGCTAACAAAATTTGTTTGTGCAAGCGCTCAATAATTTATACATATAAAATGGAAGCTTTCAATACTTTTCAAATGAACCATATTAATTTAAATGCTCTTAAAATTGAAAAAAAAAATAATTTTGATAAAATTTACATTTTGAAGATTAAAAAAATAAATAAATCCACGTTATGATTTTCAATGCCCTAATTTGACGAATAAATCAATGTAATTT